>QPKB01000006.1:13279507-13299905 GCA_003546025.1 Camphora micrantha | reverse complement strand
TTAAAAATTCTAGATTTAGAGATTACAACTTGCAATTTTTACATATTTAGTAGAAACTTTCTATTTTTGTTACTTGCATAATATATGGTTGGAAAGTCTTTTTGTGCATGCATCATATTTAAAAATTGCATTAGAGCAGGGTTTTGTTGCTGAAATCACGAGATTATCAACTGATTAGAAAGACTAAATTCGGACCTGGTATGTGAATAGTGAAAAATCCTGCACAGTTTCAGCAGAATTGACCCAACTGTGTTACAAAAGTGCGTGATTCAAAAACCAGGTAAACGTGAATGCTTTGGTCCGAAAATTTGCAGATTTAAAAGTATGATAATTGGACTTTGAAACCCCAGAATTTCAGTCAAAATAATCTCAGGAACCGTGTCAACCAGAGGCTCAAACAGGGTAGTTGGGAAGCCTGCGTTCAGATTTTAGCAGCAGAACAGTTCAAGTAGGCATCTTTAGGTGATCATATCTTTTTCGTTTTAAGTCCTTTTTCCATTCTTCTTTTTTTGTTGTGTTCATGCATCATCAGAGTATTGATTCCAGCATTAGATTTAGGTTCATATCATCTTAGACAAGTCATACAGTCTAGAAAAAATGGGCCTGTGCAAGAGTTTCCATACTTGGAATTTCTTACAGCATGCATCAGATTTTTAGAAACTTGCATAAAATTGCATTGTTAGTATTTAGGGAATTATAGATCATTCATATTTGCATAAAAAGTGATTTTGGTAATTAGGATCTAATTTAGGAAATTTTTTTTTATTTATTTTATATTAAATTGGTTATTTGATTTGTGTATTCTTTTGTAGGTTTTAATTTGATTAGTATTATCTAGATTAGGTTTCTTTATTTAGATTAGTTTTTTTATTTTTGGAAAGTTGATGTAATTTAATTAGTTTCCATTTAGGCCAGATTCAATATTTATTTAGGATAGGTCAAAGTTGGAAAGATTTTCAAAAGGCATTGCTCCATGTGGATCGACCTGGACTCACCAGATTATTACTACAATTGCACCCTACACTTGGGGTTCGATCAGTGGGCAACGGATGAAGGAGTTAGGGGCATGGGATTAGGGTCAAACTTGATACTTGGTGTGGTTCCACATAGATCTTTTAATCCCCGCCAGTCTCATCCTCAGATAGGACCGACAAATGGGCCCCATAGAAAGTTCTCACGGTGATTCCGTGAGAACAGTTCTCACTAGAACAAAGCCCTCCCTAATAAAAGAAGTCACAAGGTAAAGTAAGCATCTTCTTAATTAGGACTCAAGGCCCTTAATGTGTGGATCATGGTTGTGATGGGTGATACTAAGCCCCTATTTGGCATCTCTATTTCCAAGCTCTATTTGTCTAAAGTCTAAAGAAGGCAGAAGTTTGGAAACTAAGAGTGTTTGGCAGTCATGTCTACCATCTGCCCACTTTAGCGAAGTAGAGGAAAAGCTTCTTAAAACCACAACCCCCTTTTGGATGCACTTGAAAAGTTGAGGGAGAAAAAAAAAGAGGCGGATGGACATTGCTCTCCACTCCACAGCCCTTTAGTCTAGTTTTTTAATTTTTTTTAAATATGAGAGTGTAGATCATGATCCAACCCATTGGAAATGTTCACATGATTAAACACGGTTATATGAACAAATTTCAACTGCTGGACCAATACCAATCTCAAGAAATTTGCAAAAAAAAAAATTAAAATTTGTGAGTCATTTGATATTATTTTTTGAATTCTATGGGCCCCAAATACAAGATTCAAACCGACAGGTCTCTTTGGAGGGCTAAACATGGCATGGGGTCAAATTTCAAGGCAAGATACCTTGTGGATCTCGAGAAATTAGTGAACAAATATCAACCATTGATATAAAATGCTTAGTTTTGGAATAGTCCAAAGGCAATCCTGTTTTTCTTTTTCTTTTTTTAATCATTTATAGGATAATAAATCACAATAAAACTGTTGAAAATGTTTAGAAGGTCAAACATTGCTATGGACTCAAATTTTAATCATTAGTTCATCGCCAATCTCGAGATCCATGTGCAAAAAATGTGAACCATTTGATATTAGTTTTTGGAATTTGTGGGCCGCAAATACAAGATCCCAATTGTTAGATCTCTTTGGAAGGCTGAACAGGGTTATGGGATCAAATTCCAAAGCTTGATACCTCTTGGATCTCGAAAAACTTGTTAAAAATTTTTAACCATTGATTTTAAAAACTTCATATTAAAAATAGATCATTCCATTACCAAACACGTTTTTTCTTTTTCTTTTTTATTCTGACCTCTTTTTTATGGCTTGTTTTTGAATGGCTTTGTTTTGGATGGGTCTATCTGAAAAAGAGTAGAGATACCAAACAAGCCCTAATACTGGATCCATAACCGCATTCATTTCTTATAAGCATGGGGAAGGGGGTGGCCATGCCCGCCTAAAATTTTGTGAGAACCCTCTACAAACATTGGAAATTATATAATTATTTATGTTTGGCTTCCCCAAGATTTTTTCATTTTACATTGAGCCCAGAGGAAGATTCTTTGAGACTAATTGCACTATATTAAAGCCAAGGGTTTTAAACCCAATTTTGGCCATAACTATTGATTTTGACTAGGAGTTTTATCCCTTTTCTATAACTTACCCACATTCTCCCCCCACTTATACATGCATCCACTACTCCAACTTCTTACCACGTTCTCCCCCCACTTCACATGCAACCACTAACTTCTTCTCACTTTTCACTGCTCTCAACCATTTCATTTCCATCCCAAATCTCTGTGTATTCTCCTCTTTCTTTTCCACCTCACTCCTTTTACTCCATTTCTACGCCACAAACTCTTGAGTTTAAATAAAAGGTTTCGTCATAATCTTCTTTTTTGTTATTCTCGGTAATGTAATTAAGTGTTTGGGGATGATTTTATGTGATATGAATTTCTTTTCAATTAATTTTTATGTATGTTGCTACAAGTTTTATTGGTAAATATACTCATTCTTAGCACAGGTTATTGTGCTAGTCTTACTTAAAAGAGAAGGATAGAGTTTTCCGTTGCCCAAGCCGCAGGGGATCTAGACCCATTCTAAAGCATGGCCATCCACCACACTCTGACCATGTGGGATCCTATGAGGAGTTTGGATCCTCAGAGGTTCTCAGACACCGGAAACTCCAGAGGCTTTTCAGTGAGAACCACATGTGACAATCTAATTCATTCTAAATAAATACTTCCTTTCTTCTTGTATTGAACTCTCATGGAGCTCCAATCTAATAGCAAGGTCTCATCCAATACGGTATATTTATTCTAAGTGGTTTAGATTTTTCATAACTAGGCCAAATCGAGAAGCTCACAAATCTCTCTGAGTTCGAGCCAAAGAGGAATTGGACCCTCTTGTGTGGGTCCCTGACAAAATGACATCAGTTGGCGAGGAAGGTAAGCGTGAGTCACCTGATCTTCCCACTGCCAATCATTTCTTCTTCTAATATGATTAAGTTGTTACCTCGTTTTAGGAGAGTTTAATAGAACAAAAACACAGAAACCTCGAAACTAATTTCATTTTATTAAATCCAGTACTGAAAGAATTGATGGTCCAAGATGGGTGTTGGAACCGACCTCGCCAAGAACCTTGTGCGTTCCGATGTAAGGTAGATGTGCGAACTTGCTGCAAATTCTCTCAGATCTACTAGACGATCAACCAAGGTTCTCATCTCCTTTATATAGAGCAATCCTTGTGAGTGCTCTCAAATCTACTGGATGATCAAGCAAGGGTTCACATCTCCCTTATATAGAGCAATCCCTAGGAGTCAAGACTACTGTGGACTTTAACCCCTCCTAGAATCCCACATCTACTGACGAGGGTGGAATCCTGCCAACTGGGAGTTTGAATTTGATCCAAACACTACCATCGAGAGTTTGATCCTTATCTGACTCAACAAGATCAAAAGTTGTCGAGAGTTCATCCGCGGCATATCGCCGGTCTTGATCTGGCGAGGGCCCGATGACGATCGGGCCACACAAGTTTCCTAACAATCTCCCACTTGGCAATGCCATATAAATCAAACATGTCAAAGTACATCAACATATATTCTAGTCCCCACATACAACTCCAACCAAGGTAAATGCTTAATGAAAAGAATGGATTAATTCCACCAGTGGGATCCATTAGATTTGAAAACTCATCTTTATAAACCACGTTTTAGGTATACTGATATTACATTTCAATATCATGAGGGATTTATGAAATAATGGTTACATTCACTAAGATGACGGACTCATAACATTTTCACCGACTCATTGGTTCTTACCTACTTCAAATATCTAGGAAGAGGTCCAACTTAATGGCCACTTGGATTATTACATCGCAGGTCATATCACATCTTATGTTCTCAATAGAGCTACCGAGTTTGTTTTCTTTATACCAGAAAATTGGTACCTTTGCTAATGGTTAAATTATAACCAGATATGGACTCTCTCTAGTCCAAGTGAGGTAACCATACAACCATGCAGTTCCAAGACAACAACCGTTCCATAAAACGGTTTAGCAAATGTCTTTGATATGCCCAGATTCCTCTTATTCACTTGCCATAGCCAGCACACCCGGATAACTTAGGAATCTGATTATGAAATCAATGTTGATCCATTTCCGGTCTCATAAATCCAGAATTATAACACCTTATACACGATGAGAATGTCATGCATTATGCTCCTTCCACTATCCTTGAGTAAAGCATGTCTCCACTCATGAGCATGTCCTCGCTAATGGGATCTCGATAGTTGGACAATTTCATACAAATGCAAATGGGAGTGTTGATTGACTTGCACATCTTCATGTCCAACTGTTTTAACACAGCATCCTACTCGGACCCATGTGACAAAGTCCGTACCGGATTCGGCTTACATTGTTTCTACATATGCCCTATACATCATGCTTCGACCCATGTTTTCCATCTCGAATCAAGACTTAAACACTGTTGTTTGGAGATTGCTTCTAATTCGCCACCGACAATGAACATGTCATCAAATGACAAGTATATAATTACTCCCACTGCTTTGACTTAAATACATATCTCATATGTCGGGGATAAACTAATTTCACATATGGCCTCGTGGAGTACTCATGTTAAGATAATTTGTACACATTTATCCTCATGATCTTTGCACCACCAAATCCACAGATTACATGTAAAGTTTTTCCTACTTTTCGCCGTTTAGGAACGCAGCCTTTACATCCACCGAGTGCACCAACCATTGCACTTAGGATTCACATGGATAGGAAATTACGTTCGAAGAGATAATCTCCACGTAACCAAATCCTTCCATTTCTAAATCCTTGTGCCACACATCATGCTTATACACCAATCTGTCATTATCATCATCTTGTTAAGAACCCATAGCCTTTCAATCCTTAGGTAGATCGACCAATTGCCATGTCCGTTTCTTATTTTATTATCCCGTCTATAGTGTACAGCCAATCACCATATTGCGTAGATTGACAACAAATGACAGATTAAGGTCTTGCACGATTTTTACAAATAACTGCACCAATCATCCGACCACGTCAAAATTTATCAATCCTACAGGACTCTCAATAACCCAGGTTGTTTAAAGTCAAGTGGGCCCTGGCCAGGACTTACACTTCCAACGTTGCCAGCATTGAAACTCCCACTTTCAACAACACGCTCCCTCCTACGAGGCGTTTTGGTGTATTTCTAGGATTTATATGAGATCCACAAGGAAACACAAAATCCCACCCTTGATTATAATCTGATATTCTTGATTGATCACACGATATCCCTTTTGATGATTCAATTTTTTAATGAAAGAATGATTTTCTTCGTTTCCATTTGTAGTTTGTATTATAGTTGTGGCCAGTAATAGTTTGTGTACAACACGTCTCCTCAATGTCATAGGTCAGGTTTTAGGTTTAGCACCAATCCATAACTCATAAATGGGTTTTTCAGCTAGAATTTAGGAGGTGTCTGACTCAGTATATTGTACACTCAATAATATCTAACCCCCCCCCACATCACACAGCAAAAGATGCGTGTGGTTAAATCCAGACATAAAATAATTTAAAAAGTTTTCAACCACACCAAGTTTAGTTGTGGGGTGTACAAAAACAAATATACATGTATGATCCTCTCCATGCACAATACTCTTGAATCACTCATAAGTTTACTCCCCCACCTAACAGATCTCATCCATTACAATGTCTCAAGCTTCTATCAAATTAGATAAATTTAAAAGGTCTCTGCTAAGGTCATCAATTGCAATAGCAAAATCACTCCCACCCATTTAAATTTGGACAAATAAAACGGTCAGCATGTTTTGGAGTGCATGATATCACTCAACCTCACTTCTAGTTATTCCTAAAAAAGAGTATTCAGTCAATTTCCACCCATACATGGTTTAAATATACCAAGGTCAGGTGAATGTATATCATCCCAACTAGTCCATTAATTTTATCTTTGTTGATGTGTCATATTCTCAGTGCCATAGGTGTGCCAAACCTCACATCCGACATATACAGAATAATTAAACAAGAAGATTTATACATTACAAGCTAAATCAAACAAGTAAATATCAACTCAAAAATCTACAAAAATGCAACAATCTCCCATGTATGTAAATAACAATTATATTGCCTCGTAACAGATTTACTTAATCCATTATATTACCAGTTGATCCACGAAACTTACTCATTCAGAGTGGAAATTAGTAAAGCATCCGCCAAATATAACGAATTCCACAAATGTAGGAATTCTCAGAGTCTAATGTAAAGTCTAATGTAACCCAGACTCATGTCATGTTCGAAACACATCACAAAATCTATTCCATATTTATAGATGCTTACAATCTCCGAATTTTGTTTTCAAGAATTCAAAAGTTGAACTTCTATCCTAAAGAACACATGGAAGACCACAAATTGATCTACTAGTTCCATTCTTTCGCCTCCATCGGATCTACCATTATATGAATATAACCTTTGGATCTGATCCATTAGGTTGTCTATCCCGTCATATTCTCCCATCCCCTTGATTTTTAAAAATTATAGTTCTTTTCCTCAAATTCATTTGAAACTTAAATATTTGAGAGGCCTGTGACAGAAGATTACATCTCCACTGTAGTGGAAGACCATGACAATAGACATAGAGTTAGAACACATTGATCAATTATTTTTCCCCACCGTGGTCAACACTTTTATAAGCAATCTGATCAACTTAGTTGTCAATCAAGCATCCATCAGGCAATTAATAGTATATGCATGCATCATAGATTATTTTATTCGAGATCTACTGGTTTTATCAAATTCTACCACTAACTAGCGATCACATGTCTCTTGTGCCGTTGAATTGTGCTCACATTCTTTCGATCAAGTCCTCAACCCCTTGACCCGCAAATCAAATATTTAGCGAATCAATTATCATACCATCAGTGTACATGGTAACCCCAAATTACCATTAAATAATACTGCAGTAGTCATCAATGGTTCATCAAAAGAAAATACAAATTGGATCTTATCACAACAAATTAAATGCACAGTTCCTACCTAAGGCACCCATCCGATATCTCCACACGAGTGGGTTCTTCTCGCTGAGTTCATACAGTGCAGATCTATATAAGTCATATCCAACACATAAATATTAGGAAAAGCCAAGATACCATTGATAGTGATCGCTGAAAAGAAACTTTTCTAATAGTTGGATCATCATTCTCTCATTGCCTCTGTTTATGTCTCATCGTCAAGAGTCCACAGGTGCAAACAGATCATCCAGCGGAGCTCAGATGACCCAGATATCATGCGACAGAGTTCAAGTATCAAAGATAACTGCATCTGGTCCAAAAAAAACTCTTGACCGTTGGATTTCAGATCTGTCAATGCTTATGGGTAGTGCTCTTCACCACGAATCCGTAAAATCAAACTGCTCATGGATCGGAGTCCGGATGAGCGTGTTATGGCAGGTCAAAGTTCTACACAAACACTTTGACTGGACCCACACTTGCATCAGCAATGCGTCAGCCTGTACCCGTGCTAGCATAAGCTCCGGAGGTCGGCGCGCTGTGCTTGTACTAGCGCTTCTCACCACCTGGGCTTTTCAGCGGGTTGTACTCAGGTTGGATCAAACTGGCCCGGCCTGACATTTATTGGCTTGCAGCAAAAAACAGAACTGGTTCTCTCTGCAACGCATCCGGAGGCTGAAAACAGCAGCAGCTGCACTTGTTGCTTCGGTGCTGTCTCTCTCCTTGCGCGAATCCGGATGCAGAAAAGTACTGCTACCTCTCGCTGGAATGAGAGGGATGGACCTTAGCCCCCCACCCACACCTTACGCTCCGAAAATGTGGATCAGCGTTTCCACATTTTCGGAGCGAATTCATCCTCGGAGCGCATTTTGACAACGCTTGCAATGCGGTTTAAAAATATTTAGAGCGCATATCAACCGAATGTGAAGAAAGAAACCGTGCAAAATCTTTAATTTATGTGTATTTTTTCTGTAAGCTTGACATTTACCTTTTAAATGAAGAAAATTTTTTTAAATTATTTATTAATGTCTATTTCATGTGATCAAATTACGAAGTTTTTTTTTTTTTTTTCCACTTTCTATACTTTAATATATGGATCATATCTATTTATGCCCATTAATTAATTGTTTATAAACTCATAAGTACTATGTTGTATAGGCGCTCCCGACATATAATTATTTCAAAATTTAGCATTTCAACGCTCCCACTCCTGCTTTGGGCACTTAGGGCTTGCATGATTTTCGAGGTGAAGAACCAACATGCTAACTTGAGGCCAAAAACTGAAGCATATAGGGGCAGTTCCTCTTCCTCGATTTTCACGCGCCCAAGGATAAAAAAAACTCTTCTTCTCCCTCCCTCTTCTATTGCAAAGAACAAAACAGGAACTGAGAAGGAAACCTCGATGGAGAAACCTTCAGATCTTGTCTCTTCGCAGCATTTTTGAGAGATCTAAACCGTCCAACGCACACTGATTTGGCTCTGATATCAATTGAAAGAATTGTTGGTCCCAGATGGGTGTCAGAACCGAACTCGTCGAAAACCTGTGCGTTCCAATGTGAGGTAGACCTACGAACTCACTGCGAATGCTCTCAAATCTACAGGATGATCAAGCAAGGGTTCACATCTCCCTTATATAGAACAATTCATGTGAATGCTCTTATATCTACTGGATGATCAAGCAAGGGTTCACGTCTCCCTTATATAAAGCAATCCCTAGGAGTCACGACTACTGTGAACTTTAACCCCTTCTGGAATTCCACATTTACTGACCATCGTGGAATCCTGCCAATCGAGAGTTTGAATTTGATCCAAACTCTACCACCAAGAGTTTGATCCTTATCTGATTCTATCAGATCAAGACTTGTTGGGAGTTTATTCACGGCATATCGCCGGGCTCAATCTTGCGTGAGTCCAATGACGGTCGGGCCACACAATTTCCTAACATGTACTTCATGAGGTGGGCTCCTCCATGCATTAAGACATTAAGTCAGATAGATGGTTAGTATTTCAATGCAACTCTTTATAACTAGGTACGACCAGTTGGTAGGGATACCAAATCCATCACTTGAGAAAGACCAACACCAGGAAAAAAAAAAAAAAAAAAACAATCATTCCATCTCTTTAGACCCTCAAAATCCCTATAAAAACCCCACACACACCCTCTTCAAATCCATTCCATATCTTTCTCTCTTCTCTTGAATTCAAAGCCCTCTCATCCAAAAAAAAAATTGCAGATGGCCTCCCAAGACATTCAGAAGTACCGCGAGAACGCTGAAATTTCCAAAGGGCATGATATCTGCAAGCAGAAGACCATAGATTTTCAAGCAGAGCTCGGGTTCCCAACCGGTATCTTGCATCTCAACGACATCATTGAGTTCGGCTACAACCGCCAGGCCGGGTTCATCTGGATCCTGCAGAAGGAGAAAACCGAGCACCGGTTCAAGAAGATAGGAAATACCGTCTCCTACAACACCGAGATCACCGCACTGGTTGAGTACCACAAGATGAGGAAGATAACAGGTATAAAGAGCAAGGAGTTTCTGCTCAGCTGGATCCATGTTTCTGAAATGTATATCAGTGACCCAGCTTCTGGGAAGATCAACTTCAAGACCTATATAGGTGTGGGAAGGACCTTACCTGTGTCCGGATTCCTTCTTGAGGATGAGCAGGAGGAAGACAAGAAGAAGAAGAAGGAAGGGAAGTAGTGAGAAACTGAGAATGGCATGGATCAGTAGGTTATTTTTAAAGTTGATTGCATCTGTTCTCTTGAGGATTATCATGTACTGTAGGGACTTTCTGCTGCTACCATCTTAAATAAAAAGCTTTCCATATTTTAGTGCTTCTTTTCTTTTTTTTACCAGTATGCTTAATATGAGAATATATTAATTAAAGAGGAAGAATTATGTAATGTGTTCAGATATCATCTTTAAATCTGCACTGCGAAGTCCACTTGTTAAGCTGAACGTTGGATCTCATCACTAGCTTTGTCAAGTTTTCTTTTTGATGAATTGCATCTCTTAATCACCTTTAATGCAAGTATAATATATTGACACATGCTCGCATAGTGCTCAATAAATGATCAACCTACAACCTTGACCTTTGGGTCCTTAGCATTTATATGTGAACTGTATCTTCCAAACCATTGTATAGATTATTAAATCAACTTCTCAATTGTCTTTTGGCTCACCTTCTCTTTTATAATCTTGTGTGGTCTGCATGAAAGCTCAAAATACAAACCAAACAAAACTTTGTGTCCGGAAAAATACGAAACAATAAGCCACAGTAATGTATAATGATGCAAATGTATATATCCACAATCACATACAAGTACTCAATAGACACAAGGTTTTTTTTAATGTGGTAAAATCTCAAAAATTGGGAAAGTTTTCACAAAGTGGCAGATCGAGGATTTTCCTTTGAGTGAGGGAGGTGGGCCCAAACAGGTAGTTGGGTTTTTGGGACATGCTAGGGATTTTCATGTGAATTTTGGAGATGAACTCAAGATTTTCTTATGGATTTTCAAAATGGACCCATAATTTTAATACGGGGGCGACCGTCAGAGAAGCTTATATGTAGGTCCGCCTATGCTTCTGCAGCCAATAAATGGAAAACCCCCACTATCACAATAGAAAGAAAGAATTGCGTACGTACAAATACACAAGTTTGAACAAACTACTTACCTCTTTGGTACTAGTCCCGTTTGGTAATTTTACTTTTAAAATCAAGTGAAATGAAGTGAAGTATAGCATCAAATCAAGAGAGAATAAAATATAAGTGGATTATTGTGGTATTTTATTTTTAATTATTTGATATGAAATTCTTTTTACTTTTTGTATAGAAAAAATGAGTTTTTTTTGCCTTTTAGTGGATAAAGGTGATTGTTTTTTGGCTTTTTTTTTTTTTTTTTTTAAGGATGGAGGAAAATTTAAATTAAAGCTTTTTTAATGGGATCTCTTGTCGGAATTGATGATGCCAAAAAGTGTTTTCGGGCACCACCGGTCAAGTAATGAGTAATTAATGTGAAAATTGAAGGAGAGAGAGAATTTATAGTGGTTCGGTCAGTGTGACCTACGTCCACTCCAAACTGATGATTTTACTTCTCCGATGTAGAGATTACAGGTCGGGAGAATACAATAAATGTGCAAAATACCGATAGAATTTACTTGCCCCCCAATGCCGGTCGGACTCTTTGATTTATAGTCTTCCCCTAACAGATGGGGACGACTCTTCAGCAACGGGCACTCCATTCTGGCGGAGTCTTCGAACTGCCTTCAACAGACGAGGTAGGTAGGATCCCCTCCGCAGGACCTGGTAAAAGCGGGTTAAAGGAACGACGCGGCTGCTCTGACTTCGTCACTTCGCGGATCTGGACCCGGCCTTTAATAGGTGGATTTGGACCTGGACTTATCACGGACTCTGGTCACTTGGGCCTGACCCATCATTTGCCCCTCAATGTCCCGCGTTCAAAGAAACTTCGAAAAGGGGGACATTTCAAATGTTCAAGTTCCTTCTCTCTTCCAAAACTCTTTTTTTTTTATCCGGAAGAGTCCTCCTGGCTTTGGACATATCTTGCTAAGTATCCGGAAGAGTCGTCATGGTTTTGGACTTGCCTTGCTTTGCAAAACCCTACGTTATTAGTTTATAAAACCCCTTCTAAAGAATGGAGCCTTCAAGTAAAGATCTGCAACTTGTTAGAATGAAAACCTCAGATTCCGGTTTGTAGAAGTCGATGGGTTTCAAGATGGTCGGTCATAAGACATCAGAGCACGGCGGTGCAATAGAGGTAGTCGCGGCGAGCAGCCGCGAGGAGGGAGGAGCGCCGGCGGGCGCCGACCTGGGCGCTCGCTTGGAGGTCGGTGTTGGCCTGGGCGCCCGGCCAGGGGAGGCAGTAGCAACGGGCGCCTTTGGCACCCGCGTAGAAGAGACAGCGCCTGCGGGCGCCCGCGCAGGGACGGCAGTGCCATCGGGCTTCAGGGAAACAGCAGCGGCGCTGGAGCCCAGCCAAGCAAGACAGCAACAGTAGCAGTGCGGGGGCGCCCTGCTAGGCGAGGCGGCAACAGCTGCATCGGGCGCAGCAGCAGCACGCGCGATGGCAGCAGCGCTGGGCTTCCGGCCTGGCGAGGTATCAGCAGCAGCGTCGCCTGGCGCCCGCAAAGCAGCAGTGATGGCGGTGGGCGCCCGCGAAGCAGCAATGATGGCTACGGGTGCTCGCGAAGCAACAGAGATGGCGGGCATCCCTGGGGCCCGCGCTGTGACAGCAGCAGCGACGGGCGCCCCGGGCGCCCGCGCGAAGACCCCAGCAGCGATGGGTGCGCCCGCGCGGAGACAGCTGGGATGGCGGGCGCCGGCCCTGGCGTTCGCATGGGTTTGGCTGTGCCGGGCATCAGCCTGGGCGGCCGAGTGGAGACCGCGGCAGGGGCGCCGGGCGCCGAGGATGCATCAAGCGCAAGCGCCGTCGTCCGAGCGGTGCGACACACAAGAAGCCGTTGCGTTCTTGTCGCAAAAGATATCGAGGAAAAGTCGTTGTTAACGATGATGGATCCAAGGTGAGCACCGTTTTTAGTATGTTCAACACCGATGGTGATATTTCGAAGATCGTCGTTTCTTATCATATTCCTCCGACTGTGCTGTGTCGCCGAGCTGAACTTGACTAGCCTGCTTGCGACGATTCCTCTGGTGACATTGTCATTTATAAGGAGATGCTTGAAGCTGGGCTGAGATTCCCCATGTCCTCCTGCATATGTTGTATTCTCCATTACTTTTCATTGACTCCGGGGCGGTTAGCGCCCAATGGTTGGAGTTTTTCTTGGCTTTCTCGCATTGTGGAGGAGGGTACATCATGAAGACGCTTCCCTTGTAGAGTTTCACGCTGCTTATAATCTGATTGAGTCCCCGACTCCTAACAGGGGATGGTAATATCTTACCCCCAGGGGTGGTAAGCTGCTTACGGGATTGCGCTCCAATTGCCACAGTTGGAAATTTCGTTTCTTCTTTATTGGTGGAGAGTGGGCCTCTGAAATAGATCGGGCCTTAGTGCCCGTACGATGGGTTGACGCGAGAGGACTTGGTACGTCATTATCTGCTCTGCTCTTTTTATTTTTATGCATACATATATATATACTCATTGTTCTTTCGCAGATTTCCCAGTGCTCTCTAAAGATCAGGAGCAGAAACTGCAGGCTGTGAAAGATCATCCTGACAAAGACTTGGGGATCCTCCTCCCCAAAGAGAGTGGTAGGATTAGCGGGCCTCCTCTCGACCCTTCTTCTTTTGTTAGGACTAGTGGACCCTCTCTGGGAACTTCCTCCAAACGAAAAAGTACAACACCAATTTTTCTGTTTAATTGATATTCCGTATCTAAGTAATATTTTTGCTTCTGCAGCAGTAGACAGAGAGGTGATTGGTGCTCATCTTTCGAGCAGGAATGCACCTCCTTCCAAGGTGGCAAGGGCAGACGACACTTCAAGAGGGAATTCTTCACTAGTGATCAAGGTGAGCTCTCTGGCATCCACTCCTTCAAGGGGACCACGGGTGTGTCCCCATCAGGTGGCCTCTGCTGTAGTTTCTTCCCAACCAGCGGCCTCCTCGGCCTCGATTGCTACTCCAGAGTCTTCATCTCCAGCTATACCTCCTGCCCCTCGTTCGTGTCCTTCACGTTCGGGAGCTTCTACAGGGGCACCGACTTGGGCTGGTCCTATGCTGGGCAATCCGCTGGTGATTCGGGAGAAGCTCGAGCGATTTGTGTTTCCTCCTGAGGTTACGTAGATTAATGCTTTGGGTACTGAAGGGGTCATAGACTCGTTTCTAGAGGGTCTGGCTCAGGTAAAGGCTTATGTTTCCCTTTTCTCCAGACTTTCATTCTTTTTTTTTTTTTTTTTTATGTCACTACACCAAAATAGGATATTAGTAACGCTCAAGGTTTTTGGTAAGTAACGGTTTTTAAGTGTAACTAGTTTCCTAACGTTTTATGGGCGTCCACATTGGCTTTAAAGTGTTACATTAATTTTACTCGATTTAATGGTTATTTTGTTACGGTAAGTAAGCGTGTACACTACTAAAATATACCTTACATTTGGCGGGAGCAAAAACTGCGCCCGAAACCCACTTTTTCATTCCCCCATTTTTTCCCCCCGCTCCCGCCCTGCTCCCGCGCCTTGCTAAAGCCCTTTTAACATCTCCCTCTCCCTCTCTTGTGTCGGTGTCTCTCTCTCTCTTCCTCTCCCTCTCCCTCTCCCTCTCCCTCCAGCGAGGATAATCCCTTCCCAATCCAGGTGAGAACCCCACACCCTCTCGTGGTCCCCTCCTTCTCCCTACTTTTACTAGTTATAATCTTGATGAAATCTTTAAAATGCATTATTTATTCTCATGTGTTATTTTTGCCCTCTTCCCCCAGAGGCCAAACGTCGTCAACCAGACATCTCCCGTCTCTTCCCCTTCCCGTGGGACGCCCCAGGTGAGTCATCCAATTAATCTTTTTCTTCCTTCCTCTCTAGTTTATTTTGATTCAAATCTTTAATTTAAATCATGTTACAAGGCTGTATCAATTGATTGCTGCAATATCAACGTTGCTTATTGTAGAATCAGATCCAAGCCTTTTTCTTTCTGGACCCAAAAATGAAACTTTAAAAATTGGTGATTAATGATGGGGTTTTTCAATTGATTATTTTTGGCTTCAGGGAGTTTCTCCTTTTCTTAGCAACAAGTTCTCTGTTCTTTTTTAGGATAATTTTAGGATAATGAGGGAGTCGTTTGGTGGAAAGGTTGCTCCCAAAATGAAAAATTGGATATGGGATTTGATGCACAATCTCGACCTTCCTCTAAATACGTGAAGGTGGCATCGATTCTCTTTGGAGAAATTTTTTTTTTTTTTTTTTACATCTTCCTCCTCTCTTCCCAAATCCAATCCAACAAGGAACACCAAATAAAGAGAAAAGGGATGGCATTCTGAATTGATTTGGTTGTATTTTTCTGTTTGATCTTGCAAGAAATCTCAGAATAAGTTGATCAGACCTCACTCCTTGATGCAACACTTGAACATGATGGTCTTCACCATGGGCCAGTTGCAATCGGTACAAACCACACTCGGTTGATGGTTTGAGATGGTGGATGTGAAGATGGAGGGGAAAGGGTCAGATGGAATGCAGGGACATGGGTCTTTGGCCATTGCCATGCCTATATTACTTGTCATACTTACATGGATTTTTTATTTTTTTTTGTTAGAAAGTCATACGTACATGGTTAAATTTTTGGAATTCAGTTTAAGAAATTTTTGGAATTCAGTTTAAGAAATTTTTGGAATTCAGTATTAGGGTATTTTGATTTTTGATGCATGAAAATATGTGAATTTACATACCATTCTTACAACCGGGGTTCATGGCTGATCTGATGTGTCTATGTCTCATTTTTACTTCATTTTATAGCCCTTTTTTTTATTGTATTTTGATTCCTCGTTTTTTTTTTTTTTAAATTGAATTCCAAAGTCCCAATCATACCCTGATATATCCGCTACGGCCTTGGCTCTCAATCTTTAAGGTGATCTCTTCCCACATGTAAAATACTTTTTTCTCTCAATCTTCTTTAGGTTAGTTGCATAATTAAAGATTGCATGTGGGGCACCTTGGTTCAATGAGCACTGTCACAAATCTGAATGCCTGATATATAACCACTGAATGTGACCCAATTCTTTATTTCACTGTCAACCTGTAAACCCTCCATCATTGAAGTAAATGGGTTTTACTTCTTTTGCACTGTGGAAACTCTGACCTGAGATAAAATGGCTAATGTGAGTAGGGTCAGGCATTCAATGTAAAGACCGTAAAGATGGACGATCTAAGATTATTAAAGAACAAATTTAATCACACAGCTCAAACAGCATGAAACGATTTGAAAAGAATACTCACACTGCACACTTCCTTTTTAAAAGTTTGGAGGTGTATGTAAACTGTCTTTGTCACCCAATTTTATATATAGGTAAAGACATTTTGGCCTTCTAAGATTCAGAGGCATCGGCCATCAGCCGTCAAGAACAACCAAAAGTTCTTGATGTGGTTTTGAGTTCCAAACTGTTGATTTGATATTGTTATTGTTCTTATGACTATTGATTCATGTTTTCTTTGATATTGTTTCATGTTTTCTTTGGTTTTGGTGAATATTTGGATGGGTTGTTTTTTATTTTCCTTTTTGATTAATGGTTTTGATCTATGGGCTGTTGAAACTCTGAGAAAGTTATTATTATTTTTTTTTTTTTGTTAAAGATAGTTTTTTTTTCTTGGGCTTTTTTATATGGTTATGGCTGAAAGTGCATGATTATGTATGACATTGACCGTTACAATTACTTATTTGTGTTTACTTGATGTGTTAACTACAGAATGTCTCAGCCGATTCTAAAAGAATGGATGAATGAAACGGATAGATTAGGGAGTGTGTACAGGCAGGGGGTTTCAGATTTTATTCTATTTGCTAGTGGTAAAGACCAAACATCGACCACGTGTCCTTGCCCTTGTAAAAAATGCCGAAATGGAAAAAGGTTTGCGTATGATATAGTTAGAAAACATTTGATTCTTTACGGTATAGAATCAACATATCGTGTATGGGCTTTACATGGCGAGAACCCATATAAGGATCGAATGGTAAACCAAGTTGAAAAAGAAAATAGTGAGGCAGAAGGACTAGGGATGGAGAATTTTGTTGATGTTGCTTATGGCGTGCATGAAGAGTTGGTGGATGATTTGAATGAAGGTGATGGAAGTCAGGTCGAAGATGTTGAACACCCTGTTGTTATAGAGCCTGATTTGGGTAAAAGGTACCATGAATATAAGAAAAAAGCAGAAGAAAAATTATATCCTTCATGCAAGGCTCCTGTAACAACTCTTTCCACAATTGTATACCTCCATAACTTGAAGAAGCAGTATAAATGGTCGGGAAATAGTGTGACTGCACTTTTGTCTCTATTAAAAACATGGTTGCCAAATGGAAACACTTTGCCTTCTAAATATCCTGTAATGAAGGCAATGTTAAAAGATCTGAGAATGAAAGCTGAGTGTATAGATGCCTGTGAAAATAACTGTATGTTATATTGGAAGACCAAAGCTGATTTGACAGTGTGTAGTCAATGTCAAACACCTAGATACAAAGTGAAGGAGGGGAAAATGGGGAAGAAAGAAACAAAAGAGGTGAGAAAAGTATTGAGACATTTTCCATTGATCCCAAGACTCAAAAGGTTGTACATAATACCATGGATAGCGCATGAAATGACATGGCATGATAGAGCTACAGCTTCTTGGTATTATATGCGGCATCCGATTGATTCGCTTCAGTGGAAGACATGTAAAGATGATTGGCCAGATTTTGCTAAGGAAGGGCGTAATGTCTGGCTTGGAATTGCAACTGATGGATTCAATCCATGTGGAGTTCAATCCACTGGTTATAGTTGTTGGCCTGTTTACTTGGTGCCTTATAATCTCCTACCGTCTTTGTGCATGAAATCTGAGTTCCATATGATGTCATTGTTAATACCTGGGCCGAAAGCACCGAGTCAAAACATCGATGTATTCCTTCAACCGCTAGTTGAGGAGTTACAACAGTTATGGGAAGAAGGGGTTGCAGCTTATGACATGCACAAAAGAGAGCATTTTACTTTAAGGGCAATGTTGGTGTGGCGCATTCATGATTTTCCGGCATATGGCAACTTATCAGGCTGCGTAACACATGGTTACAAAGCTTGTCCTATTTGTGGTGATGAAACTCTGTCTATGTACCTTGGGAATGCAAGGAAGATCGTCTACACAAATTACCGCATGTTTCTTAAATCTGATCACCCGTTTAGGCAAGGCAAATACTTAGGGCTGAAGACAAAGGAGTTAAAACCCCCTCCAACAAGGTTAAAGGGAGAAGTAATTGAGAAAAAGCTAAGCCGTGTCCACTATGTACCTGGTAAAGTCTTAAAAGGTACCAAACGGAGTATTGATAATGTGGATGTGGTTGATAATGGAGATGACGAAGATGATGAAGTTACTGAGGCATGGTATAAAAGGTCTTTCTTTTTTATTTGAAATACTGGCCAAAACATACAATTCGACATGTTATTGATGTGATGCACACTGAAAAGAATGTCGCAGAACACCTATTAAATGCAATTTTGGACAAGAAAGGAACAAAGGATACAGTACAGGCGCGAGAGGATTTAAGGAAAATGGGGATTCATAGTGGCCAGTGGATGCAAACAGACCCAATTACTGGGAGATCTGTAAAACCAAAGGCCCCATTTGTCTTGAATAAAGATGAGAAGTTAGAGTTTTGCAAAATTTTGAAAGACTTGAAGCTTCCTTCAGGGTTTTCCTCGAACCTAAAAAACATTGTCACTTTGAGTCCTCCTGATCTCCTTACAATGAAATCACATGACTATCATGTGATTATGAGTTATTTGCTCCCGGTTTTGCTTCAACACGCTTATCCAAAACACCGTGACTTGCGAAGAGCTATTCACCAGATTAGCTTATTCTTTAACCTCCTTTGTTCGAAAGTCGTCATCAGACATGAAATTCAAGCTGCAAAACACATGGTTGCAGAGGCATTGTGTGTGTTGGAAAAATATTTTCCAACATCTTTTTTTGATATCAGCATCCACCTCATGGTGCATTTGGCTGATGAAGGGTTAATTTGTGGACCTGTTTATCCCAGGTGGATGTTTCCGTTTGAACGGTATGTATAATTCCTTTCTTTTTAGTTGATTTTTTTAGCTGCAACTATGACGAAACAACGAAGTACAATTTTTTTTTATTTAATAGGGCAATGAAGGAGTGTAAAAATATTCCCAGCAATAAACGATATGTCGAAGGCTCCATTGCAGAGTCCTATATTGTTTCTGAATCCGTTAGGTATGCTATGGAGTACATGCCAAATTCATGAGATGGAAACCACAAAGCTACTCATGAGGCATTTCTAGATGAAGATGGCGAGTATAGTGATGAAGGGCCAATACTTGAGGGTAAAACTGTGACCCTAGGCAAGGAACAATGGATACAAATACGTAGATGGGTCCTTTTTCAACTAAACATTGAAAAGCTTGATGAATACTACAGGTTTGATTTCTTGACACATTTGGCTTAAAAACTTACTACTCCAAAAAGTTGTAAATACTTGTGTCAAACTAAATGAACAATTTGCAGTGAGTATCCTGCCTTGCAAGAAACTACTCTTGGTAAAAGAAAAGGAATAGCAAAGACGAAAGTGGAGATACAGACTGAGTTCATTGCCTGGTTATATGACAAGGTATTGTTATATATATTACGCTTAATATGAATTTACATCTAGTAATTTTATCTTTCTAAATGGCAGTTTTTGTCATTTCACAGTTGTTGGCTGCAAAAGACACGGACTGTGACTTATGGCGATTCGTTGTGAGACCATTATTCAAAGCTAAAACGTATAAAAAGTATCGTGTTAATGGTTTTGTGTTTCTCTACAGGTCGCATGACGAAACAGTTTGCCACCAAGACAGTGGTGTTTTGTATGAATGCACTCACTGCATTTACATCAAGTAGGGAAGACAAAAATCCCATTAATGCATCGACCAGTGGTATGGGGTTATTGGAAGAGGTAATGAGATTGGACTATACGACCTTCATCATGTTGCTTTTACTGCAATTGGGTGAGGGTGGAGGACAAGACCAATGGTTGTAAACTTTTGTCCAGATTCTAATTTGGTTGATGGTTAATCTCAATAGGCTAAAGAGTATCATAATTCTTTTTGATGAGCCAGTGATTCTTGCATCTGAGGCTAGTCAAGTATTTTACTCGAAGGAGAGAAATCCCAATTGGTGGGTAGTCATACATTCGCCTAGGCGATTGACATGTGAAGTGGATGATCTAGATGCACCAACTGTCTTCCAATCTATTCTCGACGA
>QPKB01000006.1:13172326-13278507 GCA_003546025.1 Camphora micrantha | reverse complement strand
AAAGTCTTTTGTGCATGCATCATTATTTAGAAATTGCATTAGAGCAGGGTTTTGTTCTGAAATCACAAGACTATCAACTGATTAGAAGATTAAATTCGGACCGGGTATTGATAGTGAAAAATCCTACACAGTTTCAAGCAGAATTGACCCAACTGTATTAGAAAAGTGCGTGATTCAAAAACCAGGTAAACGTGTATGTTTTGGTTCGAAAAATAGCAGATTTAAAGTATGATAATTGGACTTTGAAACCCCAGAATGTCAGTCAAAATAATCTCATGAACCGTGTCAACCAGAGGCTCAAACGGGTAGTTGGGAAGCCTACGTTCAGATTTCAGCAGCAGGAACAGTTCAAGTAGGCATATTTAGGTGATCATATCCTTTTCATTTTAAGTCCTTTTTTCATTCTTCTTTTTTTGTTGTGTTCATGCATCATCAGAGTATTGATTTCAGCATTAGATTTAGGTTCATATTATCTTAGACGAGTCATACAGTCTAGAAAAAATTGGGCCTGTGCAAGAGTTTTCCATACTTGGAATTTTTTTACAGCATGCATCATATTTTTAGAAACTTGCATAAAATTGCATTGTTAGTATTTAGGGCATTATAGATCATTCATATTTACATAAAAAGTGATTTTGGTAATCAGGATCTAATTTAGGAAATTTTTTTTTGATTTATTTTATATTAAATTGGTTATTTGATTTGTGTATTCTTTTGCAAGTTTTAATTTAATTAGTATTATCTAGATTAGGTTTCTTTATTTAGATTAGGTTTTTTATTTTCGGAAAGTTGATGTAATTTAATTAGTTTCCATTTAGGCCAGATTCAATATTTATTTAGGATAGGTCAAAGTTGGAAAGATTTTCAAAAGGCATTGCTCCATGTGGATCGACCTGGACTCACTAGATTATTACTACAATTGCACCCTATACTTGAGGTCCGATCAGTGGGCCACGGATGAAGGAGTTAGGGGCATGGGATTAGGATCAAGTTTGATACTTGCTGTGGTTCCACATAGATCTTTTCATCCCCGCCAGTCTCATCCTCAGATAGGACCGACAAATGGGCCCCATAGAAAATTCTCATGGTGACTCCGTGAGAACAGTTCTCACCAGAACAAAGCCCTCCCTAATAAAAGAAGTCACAAGGTAAAGTAAGCATCTTCTTATTTAGGACTCAAGGCCTTAATGTGTGGATCATGGTTGTGATGGGTGATACTAAGCCCCATTTGGCATCTCTATTTCGAAGCTCTATTTGTCTAAAGTCTAAAGAAGGCATAAGTTTGGAAACTAAGAGTGTTTGGCAGTCATGTCTACCATCTGCCCACTTTAGCGAAGTAGAGGAAAAGCTTCTTAAAACCACAACTCCCTTTTGGATGCACTTGAAAAGTTGAGGGAGAAAAAAAAAGAGGCGGATGGACATTGCTCTCCACTCCACAGCCCTCTAGTCCAGTTTTTAAATTTTTTTTTTTTTTAAATATGAGAGACTAGATCATGATCCAACCCGTTGGAAATGTTCACATGATTAAACACGGCTATATGAACAAATTTCAACTGCTGGACCAACACCAATCTCAAGAAATTTCCAAAATAAATAAATAAATAAATAAATTTGTGAGCCATTTGATATTATTTTCTGAATTCTATGGGCCCCAAATACAAGATCCAAACCGATAGGTCTCTTTGGAGGGCTAAACATGGCACGAGGTCAAATTTCAAGGCTAGATACCTTGTGGATCTCAAGAAATTAGTGAACAAATATCAACCATTGATATAAAATGCTTAGTTTTGGAATAGTCCTAAGGCAATCCTGTTTTTCTTTTTCTTTTTTCTTTTTAATCATTTATAGGATAATAAATCACAATAAAACGTTGAAAATGTTTAGAAGGCCGGTCAAACATTGCTATGGATTCAAATTTTACCCATTAGATCATCGCCAATCTCGAGATCCATGTGCAAAAAATGTGAACCATTTGATATTAGTTTTTGGAATCTGTGGGCCGCAAATACAAGATCCCAATTGTTAGATCTCTTTGGAAGGCTGAACAGGGCTATGGGATCAAATTCCAAAGCTTGATACCTCTTGGATCTCGAAAAACTTGTGAAAAATTTTTAACCATTGATTTTAAAAACTTCATATTTAAAATAGATCATTCCATTACCAAACACGTTTTTTCTTTTTCTTTTTTATTTTGGCCTCTTTTTTATGGCTCGTTTTTAAATGGCTTTGTTTTGGATGGGTCTATCTGAAAAAGAGTAGAGATACCAAATAAGCCCTAATACTGGATCCGTAACCCGATTCATTTCTTATAAGCATGGGGAAGGGGGTGGCCATGCCCGCCCAAAATTTTGTGAGAACCCTCTACAAACACTGGAAATTATATAATTATTTATGTTTGGCTTCCCCAAGATTTTTTCATTTTACATTGAGCCCAGAGGAAGATTCTTCGAGACTAATTGCACTATATTAAAGCTAAGGGTTTTAAACCCAATTTTGGCCATAACTATTGATTTTGACTAGGAGTTTTATCCCTTCTCTATAACTTACCCACATTCTCCCCCCACTTATACATGCATCCACTACTCCAACTTCTTCCCACGTTCTCCCCCACTTCACATGCAACCACTAACTTCTTCTCACTTTTCACTCCTCTCAACCATTTCATTTCCATCCCAAATCTCCGTGTATTCTCCTCTTTCTTTTCCACCTTACTCCTTTTACTCCATTTCTATGCCACGAACTCTTGAGTTTAAATAAAAGGTATCGTCATAATCTTCTTTTTTGTTATTCTCGGTAATGTAATTAAGTGTTTGGGGATGATTTTATGTGATATGAATTTCTTTCCAACTAATTTTTATGTATGTTGCTACAAGTTTTATTGGTAATTATACTCATTCTTAGCACAGGTTATTGTGCTAGTCTTACTTAAAAGAGAAGGATAGAGTTTTCCGTTGCCCAAGCCGCAAGGGATCTAGGGCCATTCTAAAGCATGGCCATCCACCACACTCTGACCATGTGGGATCCTATGAGGAGTTTGGATCCTCAGAGGTTCTCAGACACCGGAAACTCTGGAGGCTTTTCAGTGAGAACCACATGTGACAATCTAATTCATTCTAAATAAATACTCCCCTTCTTCTTGTATTGAACTCTCATGGAGCTCCAATCTAATAGCAAGGTCTCATCCAATACGGTATATTTATTCTAAGTGCTTTAGATTTTTCATAACTAGGCCAAACCGAGAAGCTCACAAATCTCTTTGAGTTCGAGCCAAAGAGGAATTGGACCCTCTTGTGTGGGTCCCTGACAAAATGACATTAGTTGGTGAGGAAGGTAAGCGTGAGTCACCTGATCCTCCCACTGCCAATCATTTCTTCTTCTAATATGATAAAGTTGTTACCTTGTTTTAGGAGAGTTTAATAGAACAGAAACACGAAAACCTCGAAACTAATTTCATTTTATTAAATCCAGTTTTGAAAGAATTGATGGTCCTAGATGGGTGTTGGAACCGACCTCGCCGAGAACCTTGTGAGTTCCGATGTAAGGTAGATGTGCGAACTTGCTGCAAATTCTCTCAGATCTACTAGATGATCAAGCAAGGTTCGCATCTCCTTTATATAGAGCAATCCTTGTGAATGCTCTCAAATCTACTGGATGATCAAGCAAGGGTTCACATCTTCCTTATATAGAGCAATCCCTAGGAGTTACGACTACTGTGGACTTTAACCCCTCCTAGAATCCCACATATACTGACGAGCCTGGAATCCTGCCAACCGGGAGTCTGAATTTGATCCAAACTTTACCACCAAGAGTTTGATCCTTATTTGACTCAACAAGATCAAAACTTGTCGGGAGTTCATCCGCGGCATATCGCCGGGCTTGATTTGGTGAGGGCCCAATGACGGTCGAGCCACACAAGTTTCCTAACAATCTCCCACTTGGCAATGCCATTTAAATCAAACGTGCCAAAGTACATCAACATATATTCTAGTCCCTACATACAACTCCAACCAAGGTAAATGCTTAATGAAAAGAACGCATTAATTCCACCAGTGGGATCCATTAGATTTGAAAACTCATCTTTATAAACCACGTTTTAGGTCTACTGATATTACATTTCAATATCATGAGGGATATATGGAATAATGGTTGCATTCACTAAGATGACGGACTCATAACATTTTCACCGACTCATTGGTTCTTACCTACTTCAAATATCTAGGAAGAGGTCCAACTTGATGACCACTTGGATTACTACATCGCAGGTCATATCACATCTTATGTTCTCAATAGAGCTACCAAGTTTGTTTTCTTTATACCAGAAAATAGGTACCTTCGCTAATGGTTAAATTATAACCAGACATGGACTCCCTCTTGTCTAAGTGAGGTAACCATACAGCCATGCAGTTTCAAGACAACAACCGTTCCATAAAACGGTTTAGCAAATGTCTTTGATATGCCCAGATTCCTCTTATTCACTTGCCATAGCCAGCACACCCGGATAACTTAGGAATCTGATTATGAAATCAATGTTGATCCATTTCCGGTCTCATAAATCCAGAATTACAACACCTTATACACGATGAGGATGTCATGCATTACGCTCCTCCCACTATCCTCTAGTAAAGCATGTCTCCACTCATGAGCATGTCCTTCTCGCTAATGGGATCCCGATAGTTGGACAATTTCATACAAATGCAAATGGGAGTGTTATTTGACTTGCACATCTTCATGTACAACTGTTTTAACACAGCATCCTACTCGTACCCATGTGACAAAGTCCGTACCAGATTCGGCTTACATTGTTTCTGCATATACCCTATACATCATGCTTCAACCTATGTTTTTCATCTCAAATCAAGACTTAAACACTTTTGTTTGGAGATTGCTTCTAATTCGCCACCGACAATCAACATGTCATCAAATGACAAGTATATAATTACTCCCACTGCTTTGACTTAAATACATATCTCATATGCCGGGGATAAACTAATTTCACATATGGCCTCGTGAAGTACTCATGTTAAGATAATTTGTACACATTTATCCTCATGATCTTTGCACCACCAAATCCACTGATTACATGTAAAGTTTTTCCTACTTTTCGCCATTTAGGAGCGCAGCCTTTACATCCACCGAGTGCACCAACCATTGCACTTAGGATTCACGTGGATAGGAAATTACGCTCAAAGAGCTAATCTCCACGTAACCAAATCCTTCCATTTCTAAATCCTTGTGCCACACATCATGCTTATACACCAATCTGTCATTATCATCATCTTGTTAAGAACCCATAACCTTTCAATCCTAAGGTAGATCAACCAATTGTCATGTCCGTTTCTTATTTTATTATCACGTCTATAGTGTACAGCCAATCACCATATTGCGTAGATTGACAACAAATGACAGATTAAGGTCTTGCACGATTTTTACAAATAACTGCACTAATCATCCAACCACGTCGAAATTTATCAATCCTACAGGACTTTCAATAACCCGGGTTGTTCGAAGTCAAGTAGGCCCTGGCCAGGACTTACACTTCCAACGTTGCCAACATTGAAACTCCCACTTTCAACAACACGCTCCCTCCTCAGAGGCGTTGTGGTGTATTTCTAGGATTTATATGAGATCCACAAGGAAACACAAATTCCCACCCTTGATTATAATCCGATATTCTTGATTGATCACACGATATCCCTTTTGATGATTCAATTTTTTAATGAAAGAATGATTTTCTTCGTTTCCATTTGTAGTTTGTATTATAGTTGTGGCCCGTAATAGTTTGTGTACAACACATCCCCTCAATGTCATAGGTCAAGTTTTAGGTTTAGCACCAATCCATAACTCATAAATGGGTTTTTCAGCTAGAATTTAGGAGGTGTCTGACTCAGTATATTGTACACTCAATAATATCCCCACTCCACCCCCCCCCCCTACATCACACAGCGAAAGATACATGTGGTTAAATCCAGACATAAAATAATTTAAAATTTTTTCAACCACACCAAGTTTAGTTGTGGGGTGTACAAAAACAAATATACATGTATGATCCTCTCCATGCACAATATTCTTGAATCACTCATAAGTATACTCCCCCACTTAACGGATCTCATCCATTACAATGTCTCAAGCTTCTATCAAATTAGATAAATTTAAAAGGTCTCTGCTAAGGTCATCAATTGGAATAGCAAAATCACTCCCACCCATTTAAATTTGGACAAATAAAACGGTCAGCATATTTTAGAGTGGATGATATCACTCAAGCTCACTTCTAGTTATTCCTGAAAAAGAGTATTCAGTCAATTTCCACCCAGACATGGTTTACATATACCAAGGTCAGGTAAATATATATCATCCCAACTAGTCCATTAATTTTATCTTTGTTGATGTGTCATATTCTCAGTGCCATAGTTGTGCCAAACCTCACATCCGACATATACAGAATAATTAAACCAGAAGATTTATACATTACAAGCTAAATCAATCAAGTAAATATCAACTCAAAAATCTACAAAAATGCAACAATCTCCCATGTATGTAAATAACAATTATATTGCCTCGTAACAGATTTACATAATCTATTAATATATTACCAGTTGATCCACGAAACTTACTCATTCAGAGTGGAAATTAGTAAAGCATCCGCCAAATATAACGAATTCCACAAATGTAGGAATTCTCTGAGTCGAATGTAAAGTCTAATGTAACCCAGACTCATGTCATGTTCGAAACACATCACAAAATCTATTCCATATTTATAGATGCTTACAATCTCCGAATTTTGTTTTCAAGAATTCAAAAATTGAACTTCTATCCTAAAGAACACATGGAAGACCACAAATTGATCTACTAGTTCCGTTCTTTCGCCTCCGTCGGATCTACCATTATATGAATATAACCTTTGGATCTGATCCATTAGGTTGTCTATCCCGTCATATTCTCCCATCCCCTTGATTTTTTAAAATTATAGTTCTTTTCCTCAAATTCATTTGAAACTTAAATATTTGAGAGGCTTGGGACTGAAGATTACATCCCCATTGTAGTGGAAGACCATGACAATAGACATAGAATTAGAACACATTGATCAATTAGTTTTCCCCACCGTGGTCAACACTTTTATAAGTGATCCGATCAACTTAGTTGTTAATCAAGCATCTATCAGGCAATTAATAGTATATGCATGCATCATAGATTATTTTATTCGAGATCTACTGGTTTTATCAAATTTTACCACTCACTAGCAATCACATGTCTCTTGTGCCGTTGGATTGTGCTCACATTCTTTCAATCAAATCCTCAACCCCTTGACCCGCAAATCAAATATTTGGCGAATCAATTATTATACCATCAGTGTACATGGTAACCCCAAATTACCATTAAATAATACTGCAGTAGTCGTCAATGGTTCATCAAAAGAAAATACAAATTGGATCCTATCACAACAAATTAAATGCACAGTTCCTCCATAAGGCACTCATCCGATATCTCCACATGAGTGGGTTCTTCTCGCTGAGTTCATACCGTGTAGATCTATATAAGACATATCCAACACATAAATATTAGGAAAAGCCTAGATACTACTGACCGTGATCGCTGAAAAGAAACTTTTCTAATAGTCGGATCATCATTCTCTCATTGCCTCTGTTTATGTCTCATCGTCAGGAGTCCACAGGTGCAAACAGATCATCCAACGGAGCTTAGATGACCCAGATATCATGCGACAGAGTTCAAGTGTCAAAGATGACTACATTTGGTCCAAAAAAACTCCTGACCGTTGGATTTCAGATCTGTCAATGCTTATGGGTAGTGCCCTTCACTACGAATCCGCAAAATCAAACTGCTCATTGATCGGAGTCCGGATGAGCGTGTTATGGAAGGTCAAAGTTCTACACAAACACTTTGAGTGGACCCACACTTGCATCAGCAATGCGTCAGCCTGTACCCGTGCTAGCATAAGCTCCTGAGGTTGGCGCGCTGTGCTTGTACTAGCGCTTCTCACCACCTGGGCTTTTCAGCGGGTGGGCTTTTGAGCGGGTTGTACTCAGGTTGGATCAAACCGGACCGGCCCGGCCTGACATTTATTGGCTTGCAGCGAAAAACAGAACTGGTTCTCTCTGCAACGCATCCCGAGGCTGAAAATAGCAGCTGCTGCACTTGTTGCTTCGGTGCCGTCTCTCTCTTGGCGCGAATCCGGATGCAGAAAAGTACTGCTACCTCTCGCTGGAATGAGAGGGATAGACCTTAGCCCCCCACCCCACACGATCTGCTCCGAAAATGTGGGTCAGTGTTTTTGGAGCGAATCCATCTTTGGATCGGATTTTGACAACGCTTGGAGTGTAGTTTTAAAATGTTTGGAGCGCATATCAACCGAATGTGAAGGAAACCGTGTAAAATCTTTAGTTTTTATGTTTTTTTTTTTTTGTAAGCTTGACATTTATCTTTTAAATGAAGAAATTTCTTCTAACTTATTCATTATTGTCTATTTTATGTGATCAAATTACAAAGTTATTTTTTTTTCCACTTTTTATACTTGAATATATGGATCATATATATTTATGCCCATTAATTAATTGTTTATAAACTCATAAGTACTATGTTGCATAGGCGCTCCCGACATATTATTATTTCAAAATTTAGCATTTCAACGCTCCCGCTCCTGCTTTGGGCGCTTAGGGCTTGCATGATTTTCGGGGTGAAGAACCAACATGCTAACTCGAGGCCAAAAACTGAAGCATATAGGGGCAGTTCCTCTTCCTCAATTTTCATGCGCCCAAGGATAAAAAAAATCTTCTTCTCCCTCCCTCTTCTGTTGCAAAGAACAAAATAGGAACTGAGAAGGAAACCTCGATGGAGAAACCTTCAGATCTTGTCTCTTTGCAGCATTATTGAGAGATCTGAACCGTCCAATGCACACTGAATTGGCTCTGATATCAATTGAAAGAATTGTTGGTCTCAGATGGGTGTCAGAACCGAACTCACTGAGAACCTATGCGTTTTAATATGAGGTAGACCTACAAACTCGCTGCGAATGCTCTCAAATCTACTGGATGATTAAGCAAGGGTTCACATCTCCCTTATATAGAGCAATTCATGTGAATGCTCTCAAATCTACTGGATAATCAAGCAAGGGTTCACATCTCCCTTATATAAAGCAATCCCTAGGAGTCACGACTACTGTGAACTTTAACCCATCCTGGAATTCCACATCTACTGACCAGCGTGGAATCCTGCCAACCGGGAGTTTGAATTTGATCTAAACTCTACCACCAAGAGTTTGATTCTTATCTGACTCTATCAGATCAAAACTTGTTGGGAGTTTATTCGCGACATATCGCCGGACTCAATCTTGCGTGGGTCCAATGACGGTCGAGCCACACAATTTTCCTAACATGTACTTCATGAGGTGGGCTCCTCCATGCATTAAGTCATTAAGTCAGATAGATGGTTAGTATTTCCCAAAGCAATTACTCTTTATAACTAGGTACGACCAGTTGGTAGGGGTACCAAATCCATCACTTGAGAAAGACCAACACCAGGGCAAAAAAAAAAAATAACAATCATTCCATCCCTTTAGACCCTCAAAATCTCTATAAAAACCCCACACACAACCTCTTCAAATCCATTCCATATCTTTCTCTCTTCTCTTGAATTCAAAGCCCTCTCATCCAAAAAAAAATTGCAGATGGCCTCCCAAGACATTCAGAAGTACCGCGAGAACGCTGAAATTTCCAAAGGGCATGATATCTGCAAGCAGAAGATCATAGATTTTCAAGCAGAGCTCGGGTTCCCAACCGGTATCTTGCATCTCAACGACATCATTGAGTTCGGCTACAACCGCCAGGCCGGGTTCATCTGGATCCTGCAGAAGGAGAAAACCGAGCACCGGTTCAAGAAGATAGGAAATACCGTCTCCTACAACACCGAGATCACCGCAATGGTTGAGTACCATAAGATGAGGAAGATAACAGGTATAAAGAGCAAGGAGTTTCTGCTCAGCTGGATCCATGTTTCTGAAATGTATATCAGTGACCCAGCCTCTGGGAAGATCAACTTCAAGACCTATATAGGTGTGGGAAGGACCTTACCTGTGTCCGGATTCCTTCTTGAGGATGAGCAGGAGGAAGACAAGAAGAAGAAGAAGGAAGGGAAGAAGTGAGAAACTGAGAGTGGCAAGGATCAGTAGGTTATTTTTAAAGTTGATTGCATCTGTTCTCTTTAGGATTATCATGTACTGTAGGGACTTTCTGCTGCTACCATCTTAAATAAAAAGCTTTCCATATTTTAGTGCTTCTTTTCTTTTTTTACCATTATGCTTAATATGAGAATATATTAATTAAAGAGGAAGAATTATGTAATGTGTTCAGATATCATCTTTAAATCTGCACTGCGAAGTCCACTTGTTAAGCTGAACGTTGGATCTCATCACTAGCTTTGTCAAGTTTTCTATTTGATGAATTGCATCTCTTAATCACCTTTAATGCAAGTAGAATATATTGACACATGCTCGCATAGTGCTCAATAAATGATCAACCTACAACCTTGACCTTTGGGTCCTTAGCATTTATATGTGAACTGTATCTTCCAAACCCTTGTATAGATTATTAAATCAACTTCTCAATTGTCTTTTGGCTCACCTTCTCTTTTATAATCTTGTGTGGTCTGCATAGAAGCTCAAAATACAAACCAAACGTAACTTTGTGTCCGGGAAAATACCAAACAATAAGCCACAGTAATGTATAATGATGCAAATGTATATATCCACAATCACATACAAGTACTCAATAGACACAAGGGTTTTTTAATGTGGTAAAATCTCAAAAATTGGGAGAGTTTTCACCATGTGGCAGACGCGGGATTTTCCTTTGAGTGAGGGGGGTGGGCCCAAACAAATAGTTGGGGTTTTGGGATAGGCTAGGTATTTTCATGTGAATTTTGGAGATGGACTCAAGATTTTCTTGCTGATTTTCAAAATGGACCCATAATTTTAATATGGGGGCGACCGTCAGAGAAGCTTATATGTAGGTCCGCCCATGCTTCTGCGGCCAATAAATGAAAAACCCCCACTATCACAATAGAAAGAAAGAATTGCGTACGTACAAATACACAAGTTGGTACAAACTACTTACCTCTTTGGTATTAGTCCCGTTTGGAAATTTTACTTTTAAAATCAAGTGAAATGAAGTGAAGTAAAGCATCAAATCAAGAGAGAATAAAATATAAGTGGATTGTTATGATATTTTATTTTTAATTGTTTGATATGAAATTCTTTTTACTTTTTGTATAGAAAAAAGGAGTTCTTTTGCCTTTTAGTAGATAAAGGTGATTGTTTTTTTACTTTTTTTTTTTAAAGGATGGAGAAAATTTTAAATTAAAGCTTTTTTTTATGGGATCTCTTGTCGGAATAATGGAGACTTTACTTGACTTTTACTTTATAGTAAAATTACCAAACAATACCAATCTTCTTCTTCCCCAATTTTTTTCTATTTTTTATTGCACTTTTTCTCTTCTTTCCCTTTCCATGATATAGAACAACAGGCAAAAAAAAAAAGGACTGCTTTTCGTGTTTTTTCTCCACTTTGAAACTTCCGCTATTCACTCTAGCTGCTTATGGTGGTTACGGGAAAAAGTGACCCCAAAAGCCCAATTAAAAACTCATTTAAGACCAGGCCTCTTTGGTCCCTCAAAAGCTTTGTCAATCAAGTGAAGACAATTTTCTTTTACTTTCTTCATAGAGAACCATTTTGCTCGATAGAGAATTGGCCCTTTGAACATATCCACAAAAATATTTTCTCTCAATTTGGACTCATTCTTGTCTTCTTATCAAGGTCACGGTCTTCCATGGCTTGCTCATTAGGCACCAAACCATGCACTATTGATAAGATAGTGGAAACCACTCTCTCATCATCTCAAAGAGATCGTTCAAATAATGGAAGGTTCTCAACATTCACAACTAAATACATGTTCATATACCCACGTAAATCAAGCTTAAAAGTATTTTCACCATATTTCTCAAGAATCTTGAATGGCACATACTAAAATAGGCTTCAACCTCTTATATGACCCTTTCATTTGTCTTTACTCAAGTATGACAATACCAAAACAATGCTCAACAAGTATATCATGGTGCTCTTTATAGCGCTTTTATGCTTACCTTAACTGATCTTCGACGCTTTAATGAATTAGTTGAATTCTTTGAACAAACTAAAAAGCATTATGGCCTCCCAATTATGGTGATTGTGGTAAAAAAAACATAATATAGCTCAAATGATGATAAGCTGAGTTGATGAATGAATATCTCTATTGTAGCAATACTGCAATTTGGCAAGTTCTCATCCCATGACTTTGGCATTTGGTGACTAAATCCCATTTACATATGAACAATGATCTTGTTGACCACTACTTATTGTCCATTTGTTTGTGGATGAAATGCAGTTGACCTTTTTATCTTTATGTCTAGCATTCCCTTTAATGCATACTAGAACCTACTTAATAATCTTGTGTCATGATCACTAATGATGCTTTTAGGCAACCCAAAATGCACAAAAACATGCATACAAAAAAATTAGAGATAATTAGCGAAAGGTCTCTAGAATTGAATCTATCCAGCCTCCAGTCCAAGCAAATTCTTTTTAAGGGCTCTGGTCCAAGCAGTTAGACTGTTTGCAGCCAGAGGTCCCTGAATACAATTTACATGACTAATTTGCCCTCTTTCAACTGTTTAGGCATCTAATCTTGAATTTTAAAATTTCAAATATCCCATTCTCCATCTCTCAAATCTATCCTACGAAAGGAACCACTTCTCTGTTTCCGGTTTCTGCAATAGGGACAATCAACACCACACAGCGTTTGGGACGCTTGTCCGGCGGTGTCGGCAGTATTAAGGATCATGTACTCTTCCGCGGCTGCGCGTGGTGTCTGGAACTTCGATCTGGGGCGGCAACAAGTATCCAAATCCATGTTTGTTTGTGCACTTTCTAACCAAGCCCGATTTTCAACCATCCATCCACTTGTCAAAACAAGATAAGATTTCTTTTTGTCTTTAGTTCATAATAAATAAAGAGTGCACGAGTACCCCGACCAGATTCGAAATCCGAATTTGGATCTGTCACGGCGAAGATCAATTTAATAATCCTTGCCTTTATGAGTCACTCACACGATTCAGTGTCTTCTGCTGAATCGTGGGAAATCGGGCGAATATGGGGTTTGAGTCAGGGAAACAAACCATGCCTTCTTCTGAAGCCCGGTGTCGTGACAAATTATGTGCACGAAGATAGGATTTTTCGACGCGATTGATGGTTCGAGGAAGTGGGTTTTTTCTTAGGCGAATGGATCAGATGGGGATTTGGGGAAAGGTCGTGTTGCTGGAGAAGGGGGATCACCACCGGACGCGGCGCCATGCCATCGCTGGAATCGAGGAAGAAAGCAAATGGAAGATGGCTTTCGTGTTTCTGATTCTCAAACGAAGAAAAAGAAGAAAGTGGGCCTAAGATCTGCAGCAGTTTCGGGTTGGTTCTAGGTTAGGTTTGACCTGACCCATTCCAGAAGTCCATCCATATTCCAGTCAAAGTTAAATTTATTTGAGTTTTGTATTTTTTGTCAAATTTATTTGTGTTTTGGACAAAATCTATCTGAGTTTTTGGCTATTTATATGACTTATGGCACAAATTTATCTGAGTTCTAGATGAATTTATCTGAGTTCTGAACAAATTTGTTTGAGTTCTGGATGAATTTATCTGAGTTCTGGATGAATTTATCTGAGTTCCGTACAAATATGTTTGAGTTCTGGTTGAATTTATCTTAGTTTTGGATGAATTTATTTGAGTTCTGAACAAATCTATCCGAGTTTTAGGCTATTTATCTGAGTTCTGGAACAAATCTATCTGAGTTATAAACAAGTCTATATGAGTTTTTGGCAGATTTATTTGTGTTTTTGAATTTTATTTATGTCTTTTGAACTTTATTTGTATTTTTCGAAATAAATTTAATTGAGTTTTTGACAAAAAGATTTGAGTTTTTTGCCACATTATTCGCTAATTTGGAAATCCGGCGATGTCTTAGTTTTGGCAAATATATTTGCATTTTTTTTAAAATTTATTTGCATTTTTTAATTTTATTTACTTCTTTTGAAATTTATTTGAGCTTTTTGAAATTTATTTATATTTTTTTTAAAATTTATTTGGATCTTTTGAAATGTATTTGTATCTTTTGAAATTGATTTTCATCTTTTGAAATTTATTTATATTTTTTGAAATTTATTTGTGTCTTTTCAATTTATCTGCGTTCTTTTGAAATTTATTGCTTTTTTTTAAATTTATTGTGTTTTTTTTAATTTATTTCGTTTTCTGGAATTTATTTTCTTTCTTTTGAAATTTATTTGGGTTTTTTAAATTCATTTCATTTTTTGAAATTTGTTTGCGTTCTTTTGAATTTTATTTGCGTTTTTTAAATTTATTTCATTTTTAGAAATTTATTTGAAATTTGTTTCCTGTTTTTTGAAACTTATTTGTTGTTTTTTTTGAAATTTATTTGAAAATCTCATTAGTGGAATTTTATTAATCGTGCCTAATTTAATGGTAGTTGACCATTATTAATGGCTTATCCCACTAATCATGGGATATGATTTGAAGAGAGGGTAAATTAGACATTTTAGGTCTCTAAATTGGGAAAATGAACCTATTACACTATAAGAAAAGATTATGGATCTAAGGCAATAAAGTGAAATGTTCAGGGACCCGTCGCTGAATCCCCCAAAAAATTATTGACCAATCCACTAGTAGCTCAGTCGGTGAGGCACATCCCTTCCATAGCAACAACCAATGATTAATCCCCGATTAAGCACTGATGGGGAGGACTTGTGTGAGTGTGTATGGGAGTGTGAGTACTTAATTACCTTACAATACATAAATAAATGTGTTGCTCCAAAAAAATAAAAATAAATCTATAGTCTTCCTAGAAGGAGTCAATATTGTCATCTTATTAAATCTATTGCACTACAAAGATAGAATCACGACCTCTCTTAATAGATAGTAAACCCCTTAGAGAATGCATAAAGTTGATCTCCCATGGATGACTAAGGACAGTTAGTGCCTTATACACCCCCAATTTTCTATTGTTAGGCTTACTAATGTTGCACACAACACAACCATGTACAAAACGATTCACATCATTCTGCAATTAAGCCAATGAACATACCTTTACAAATTTGCCAGTGTCTTGTGCTTACCGAAATGCCCACTAAGTAATGAAGTGTGAGCCTCTCGAATAAGCTTCGACCGACTATCTTTAGGAATACATACCTTTCCATCTTTGAAGAGCAAATTATCTTCCAAGTGATACTCATCAACTAAATCACTACTTTCCTTCAATCACATGCAAGTGTCTTAAAATTTTTGTATTTTTGCTATACTTGCTCATGTTGTATTCATCGTATCCATAACAATTGCAATAACCACATATCTGTTAAATAACTTGTTTCCCCTTTTTATATTTGATTAAAAGATTGAGTTGTTGCCCATCTACTTGAAATCCCATGTCTGTTGTGTTAGGATTTTGAGTGCTGGCTAAATTCATGGGTTGGACAAAACTCTGGGTCTTTTGAGTTGTATTTTTTATTTAGAAAAGGACTTTGAAGATAGAAGATTGGAATGACTCAGAAGAAAAAAGTATGAAAGGATTACAAGGAGCAAAATGGAGAAAGGGAACTGAAATTCCGGATCAACCAGAATGGGGTCCGCTAGAGCGACCACCACATCCGCTCGAGTGGACAGAGATGGAATCACCCAGTGATGAAACAGAGGCTCATCCACTCGAGCGGACAAGGCGGCAGAGCTCTACGAAAATTAGAAACTGTTTTTCAAATTGTGCTTAAACTGCTTATTTTAATCACAATCAAGTTAGGCAACCTTAAGCACGTCCCAAGGGTTATTTAACGGACTCAAGGGCTATTTCAAAGATAAGAACATCACCTCTCAAAGTTCTAAGTTAGAGATTATTATTGAGAGAATTCTTCTCTAGAGATTTTTATGAAGTTGTGCTGCCAAGTTCTCTAGGGCATGTTCTTTTGCATTCTTGTAGAAGATTATCTTCTTTCGAGAAGACTTGAGAAGTCAAACGCTGGATCGAATCTGTTGCAATCAACGATGTGAAGTCGTTGAAGCGTGAAGCGACACAAGGTAACTTCAGTCCTTGGGTAGGGGATATCTGGGGAAGAGATCTGAGTTTCTTATAATTACAAGATTCATAGTGTTTGATTTGATCCAGTTCGGATCGAGGGTTTTTCACCCTATTAGGGTTTTCCACCTTAAATTTGTTGTCCTTATGGTGTGTGCTTGTTGATTTTATTTCCGCTGCATATTGTTAATTTCTGCACACTTTTGGGTTGATTGTTTGAGTAAACCAATCTAGAAAACGCAGACCCTAAAAATACTTTCAATTGGTATCAGAGCGAGTTGCACTGTCTTGTTGTGTTTGATCCTACAAGATTTCTAGAATGGTGCTCAATAGAAAAGGGACATCAACTTCCAAGTCTCCTTTGTTTGATGGTTCTAATTATGCATATTAGAAGCAAAGGATGATTGGGTTCCTTAAGTCCATTGATGATGATGTTTGGGATATTGTTGAAGAGGGCTACTCTAAACCAACAATTGTGGTTAATGGACAAACTATTCCTAAACATAAAACCCAATGGACTAAGGATGAGAAGCATGCATCCAATTGTAATAACAAGGCTGTGAATTGCATGTACAATGGAGTGACTGCTGATGCGTTTCGAAGGATTTTCACTTGCAAAACTGCAAAAGAAGCATGAGAAATCTTACAAACAGTGTATAAGGGTATAGACACGGTGAAACAAGCTAAATTGCAAAGGCTGAATAAAGAATCTGAAACCATCGTGATGAAAGAAGATGAGACCTTTGATCAATTTTATGCAAAGCTGAATGAGATTGTCAATTCTATTTTCATTCTAGGGGAAGAAATACCAGAACACAAGATTATCAAGAAAATTCTAAGGTCTCTACCTTTGAGGTTCGATTCTAAAGTTGATGCTACTGAGGAAAATAAGAATCTGGATACCCTTAAGGTAAATGAACTGGTTGGAAATCTTCAAACGTTTGAAGCAAATCATTTGAATAAAGGAAAGTCAAAAGAGAATGATATTGCTTTGAAAGCCATTTCAGAGTCAAGAAAGAAGCCTGCAAAGAAAATTGAGTCTGATTCTGAATCTAAGGCTGAAAATGATATGGCTGAGTTTATGAAATGTTTAAAAAAAATACATGAAGACAAAACGAGCCAATATAAAGAATTCCAAATCTGAGAAGAAGGGTCCTGTAAAAGGGATAAAGTGTTTTGAGTGCCAAGGCTATGGTCACTATGCTAATGACTGTGCCAACAAGAAAAATGGTACAAAATAAAAGGCTCTCAACACAACTTGGGATGAAGAATCTTCTGAAAAACAAATAGAAAAAGCAAAAGATCCCGAGGATGATCCTTCTGATAATGTGAATGGAAAGTTTGTGACGTTCATGGCTGCGTCTGTGTCTGACAATGATACTGATGAAAATAATGAAGATGAGTCGTCAGACCAAGAGAAAGATTGGTAAGAATTATACCATGCTACCTATGTTGATTTTGTCAAAATGACCAAGTATGGCAATAAGATTACTATCAAGTTCAAAGCTGCTCAAGAAGAAAATTTTGTACTGAAGGTTGAATTAGAGAAAGCGCTTAAACAGGTTCATCTCTTGACAAGTCAGAAAAACTGTTTGGCTGATAATTTTACTACTGATGGTCAAAAACTTGAGAAGGCTGAAAAAGAAGTAGTGCATCTGAAGCAAGAGAGAGTGATGATGAAAGCTGAAAACAAAGACCTACAAGGAAGATTGAAGATCACTCTATCTGAGTTAGTAGTTAAGCAAACTTCTCTAAACAAGATGAACACTGGTTCGAAGACTCTTACAAACATCTTGTGCGGTCAGAAGTCTCCTTTTGACAGAAGCGATCTCGGTTATGATCATGGTGCGTCCACTTCAAATGCTAAAGGTAAAACAGTTTTTATTTCAAGTGTTGCACATGTTACTCCACATACTGCAATTTTAAATAATGATTCGAGTAGTTTCAAGAAAAAGAATGTGTCACGCGTTGTACGCACATCCACTTGTCATCATTGTGGATTACAAGGACACATTCGTTCCCATTGCAAGAAACTGCAAAGTCTACCTAAGATCAAACAATGGCAAAATAATTTTTCTCCACCCAAGACAACTCTGATTTGGATTAGAAAGTCTGATTTACCTAAGCGGTTTCCTCACACTCTACTAAGAGATCAAACTACACAAGTGTGGGTGGCTACATGTAAATAACCATAATCAAAGAGGTTAAGCTCCCACCTCCAGTGCTGCTACGACGATACATTCAGGGGGAGTTGCTTTCGAGGGGGAGCTATAGATTCTAATTGACAAAAAGCTGCATTTTCTCATTTTTAGCTTTGTAAATTATGGATAAAAAATGGAGAGAAAGGTGACAGATCAAGGGGGAGAATAGGAAGTTCAGACTGAGTCAGAGACAATACAGATCTACATTTGCTAATTGTAAATTTTTGTGAGTTTTTTTTTTAAGTACAATGTATTTTGGGTTTTATTTTGGGTAGATCAAATTGTATTGTCTTAGAGAGTTTTGTCCATGAATTGCCAAAGGGGGAGATTGTTAGGATTTTGAGTGTTGGCTAAATTCATGGGTTGGACAAAACTCTGGGTCTTTTGAGTTGTGTTTTTTTATTTTAGAAAATGACTCTGAAGATAGAAAAATGGAAGGACTCAGAAGAAGAAAGTATGAAAGGATTACAAGGAGCAAGATGGAGAAAAGGAATTGAAACTCCAGATCAACTAGAATGGGGTCCACTCGAGCGACCACCACATCACTCGAGCGGACAGAGATGGAATGGCCCAGCGCTGAAACAGAGGTTCATCCGCTCGAGCGGACAAGGTGGCAGAGCCCTACGAAAATTAGAAACTGTTTTTCTAATTGTGCTCAAACTGCTTATTTTAATCCTAATCAAGTTAGGCAACCTTAAGCGCGTCCTAAGGGTTATTTAAAGGACTCAAGGGCTATTTCAAAGATAAGAACATCACCTCTCAAAGTTCTGAGTTAGAGATTATTATTAAGAAAATTCTTCTCTAGAGATTTTTATGAAGTTGTGCTGCCAAGTTCTCTAGAGCCTGTTATTCTGCATTCTTGTAGAAGATTATCTTCTTTCGAGAAGACTTGAGGAGTCAAGCGTTGGATCGAATCTGTTGCAATCAACAGTGTGAAGTCGTTGAAGCATGAAGCGACACAAGGTAACTTCAATCCTTGGGTAGTGGATATCTGGGGAAGAGATCTGAGTTTCTTGTAATTGCGAGATTCATAGTGTTTGATTTGATCCAGTTCGGATTGGTGGTTTTTCACCCGGTTAGGGTTTTTCACCTTAAATTTGGTGTCCTTGCGGTGTGTGCTTATTAATTTTATTTTTGCTGCATATTGTTAATTTCTGCATACTTTTGGATTGATTGTTTTAGTAAACCAATCTAGAAATCGCGGCTAAAAAATACTTTCATGTTGCAACTAAGATTAAGTTTGCAACTATTTTAAAGGCTTATGATGAATATGCATAATAATTTCTTTTTCCAGGATATAATATCTTATATCTTAATAGCAAGTACTAAAGCATATAATTCTTAATTATAAGTGGTCTAATTCAACAAAGAACCTGAAATAATTTTAAATGGTAACAAACAAACCTACCCCCTTTTAGTAGAATAACTACCATAGCACAGCCAAATGCATTAGTCTCTATTTCAAATGGCATTCGCATGCCAGGCATAACAAATATAGGTGCACTATTAATCTTCTCTCCCAATGACTTAAGTGCCCTTTTAACCAATAAACCCCATGTGATGCCTTTATCCTTCTATAACTGCCTCAGTAATGGCATAGCTATCTAAGAATAACTCTTAATGAATCCCCTGAGATATGGGGTCCCTCCAATGAAGTTATGCAACTCAGTCATTGTATAAGGTTTTTTCCAATCAAGGATTACTTTTACCATTAGCCTGGTCAATTTGAATAGTACCACCACCAATGACATGACTCAGATAAATGAGAGATTATTTCCAAATTCACATTTTTTTTTACATTCAACTTTAATTGCGCATTCTGTTAAATTTAAAACATTGCCTTCAAATATATCATGTGTTCTTTCCATGTCATGCTGGAGGGGTGCGTTTAGGCCTTAATACAAGCTAAGGTCCCAAATCAATTTCTTCTTTTGATTCCAATGCCAATTAAATAATCTAAAAATGATTAACCTAAATCCAGAAAATCAATCAATCAACCACAAGAGAAGGAGACATAGATTTTTTATGTGGAAAACACAACTCGGGAAAAATGACGGGTCTTACCGTCTAGACCAACAAACAACCAAGCACTATGGAATAGAAAATTGTAGAAACTCACAAATCGCTTCCCAGTTACAACTCAACCTTATGGACTGCGATGATCGTGCTTAAACCAACCACCTTAAACACCCTATCAAGATGAATCTACTTCAAGAGAGTAGATGCAAAGAACTCCAAAGACTTGAAAGCTTCAGCACTGCAACTTGATGGAGCTTTGGAGAAGGTGATGGATCTCTCAAGAGTCTCTAGGGTTTAAAATAGGAGAGAAGTACAAAAGACATCTTTTGAGTTGCTAGGGTGTTCAATTTAAAGGCCATGGGACATGCGTGTGGTTTCTAAAGACGGTACGACTCAAATTAGTAAGTTAAGACAAAATAGAAAGGTGTTTCCAAATAAAACTCTAAATTCATGCATTGGGCGCTCAAGAGTGAGTCAAGTCCGCTTGATCGCTTGGACTAATGTAAGGACCCGATTTCTCAATTTTATTTTAAATTAATATTAGCCATAGATTATATTGTGTGTGGCCCCTTCCTGTTCTTTAAAGTTATTGTGATTATCTCTTAAGTTTATTTGGATTTTCTTAATAGGACCCATCTTAGGGTAAGAGGTGTTTGAATTTTTTAGGGATTTGGTCAAAAGATAGATTGGACTCGTCTTAAATTTTAATTGTTGTGATAGGATTGGAATTGTCTATTTTGAACTAAGGTTTTTCGGATTTGATAAGACTTCCTTTCCCCTCTTGAGAACTTAACTTGAACTTAAACTCTAATCTTTTACCCTATTTGGCCAATAACAAAAGTAATCTTCTTATTTCATACCTATCATATTCTACTTTTAAAACTCTCTCTCTCAGCCGTCTATAAAAAGCACCCCTCATACGAATCTCCATACACACTCTGTCTCCCTCGTAGGATCTACCCACCTTCAAGCTTCTTTTTCAAGATCTCTTATAGGTAACTTTTTACCCTACCTTTACTTTATTTCAATTTTTAGTTATTTCGTTCCTCGTTATTCCTTTTGAAGCTAATGCAGGTATGTCCTTACCCTATGCTAGTTTTCCATTCTATTAATTGTTGTTACTTTTTATCTTTAAGTTTCTTTCCTTAGTCTTAGTTGCTTTACTGTTCCTATTGCTTTTCATTATTTTGATTTCATGCTTCTTTGACCATCATCTCAAGACAACCCACGCAGAGCCACTTTAGAAATAACATCCATCCAATATGTGCCCCACTCTTGGTACCCATTAAGAAACGTCTCAACCCTCCATCGTGGTCCCAACCACGAGACTCAACTCTGCCCATGTTACCCAGTACACAACCAACTCAAATTTTATATTAATTCATGTCAGCATACATAAGCTTGGAACCAGATTTAAAATCAAACCAAATCTAGGACTTGTAACCAAATTTTTGGCGTTAGATCCTCTAGGTCATTAGGGATCTGTTTTCATCCTTGTAAAAAAAAAAAATCAATTTTGAATTCAAGTCACAGGTTTAGATTTAAACCTCTTAACCCGTGCAATTTCTACCTAATTGGGTTCTGTGATGGAATTCTTACTGGAAATTGTGGAAAACATTGGTGCAGCCAAAATTTAAATAGGAACAAAATCTAAGTCGAGTTAATGTTTGGATTTGTCCTTGATTTGCCCGTACTTGTTTGGGCGAATATGCTAGTGAGGTTAATCTTGGGGTGGGGCCCAGTGGGGCCCACTTTCCAACCCATCCCCTTGTTACAGGCGAGAGACACTATTCAGCCATTAGGTTCTGGATGAATTTCTGTGTATGGCCTTGACCTATTATATACTAGAGAAAAAAAAAGAGAGAGAGAGACGACTGATGATTGCATCCCATATGATATTAGTACAGAACCTGATGTTGTATGGGAGTATAGGAGAGGGAATGGTGATGAATGGTGATGCCATCCCAAGTGACCTTTGAGTTGAACAACTCCTTGCATGTCCAAACTTTGAATCCAGGAATTAAACCCAGAAATAGTATGAATTTCAGCAAACGGCTACTAGAAGTTACTTCCAATATTTCTTAGGTGACACAACCAAGGAAGAAGAATAACTCTCGAGTTCAATTGGAAACTAAATAATGGCATTATTCTTGAAAAATAGGTAACTTAATTAAAATAAGATATTGTCGATCCTAATCTATATTATCTACTCATGACACGATGAATTGTTTATTTCAACTAAATTACCACCAAATTTCCTTGTTTTAGATGTCCTAATAGTAATCAAACTAAACAAAAGAAAAATTATGCGAAAACCATTTCTTAGAATTGTGACCCTAAACCAGGCCTATTCATCTCTCATTTTGGTCCAAACCCATATACACATGTCCGAACCCACTTACACAATGCACTCACTGACCACTTGGAAACTATCCTTGATAGGGACCCACATCTTTGCATTAAGGAGCTTAACCCAGGGCGGGTCAAATTAGTCAGATCCATCATCTATTGTTGATCAAGGCAAGTAACCTTACTATGCTTCCCTAGTATTTAGAGTTTTCGATTCTTTGTCTCCAATATGATATATCTAAGGATTTGTTATGTTTCTATTGTAATCTATACTTGGATGCGTGGTGAGAGGGCCCGATCCTTGTATCTTAAAATTGTAGGATATTTGTTATTATTGATTTGGTTAAATAATGATTTTGACTCAATTCCGATTAATGGTTTTAGTTACAATCAAATTTGTTAGACTTGATATTTTCCCCTTAAGGTCATGACTTTGTGAAATGAACTATCGTTGAGAAACACATTCCATGAGCTATCTGAAATTACATCCTAAGATTGGAGTTTTGTACATTAATATATTGTTTGATTCGCTTTTCCAACCCTCAATTAGTAGATTAAAACTGAACATTTTCAAACTTTAAAAAATATATACCATTGACCTCTAAGGCATCCTCTAAAGTATGGGCAACGCACCGTGGGGACGCTCACACGCGGATTTTAGCCCCTTTGGGTAGACATTGGGGAATTGGGATCCCCTTTATGCGAAAATTACTAGTCTACAGCTAGCTCCCTTTTGTTTTGATTTAGTTTTGGTTACCGGTAACGCTGGCCTCGTGCCAGTTATTTGTGATTATAAAATGGTTGTACGTGGTGGGTACCTTTCTGCTTTGGTCAATTTTGGCAAGCATATATTTTGTTAATTTAGTTTGATGAGGAGGTGCCTTATCTTAGTTTTAATTCAGGGTATTTTGCTCTATTAATCTGATATTATTCAATTCAATCTACCTTGTTATTTTAATTACCTCGATCATGGCATTTGGGCTTTTGAACATTTGTGTATCAATGACCCATATATTAAAATTGTTGTCGATTGACTGAAAAATCGGTTGCTACGGTTTCATAGTTTGTTTACTTGTGGAGTTTTACTCATATGATTGTTTTGCTCCATTGTTCCAGATTTTGAGGTCGATCCAAAGTCTGAGAAATCTTAGGATGTTTTCAAGGATGGGCAGAGACATGAGCAGCACATCACTTTATTTTATTAGTTAGTAGACTTAAGAAAAGTATTTAGTTTGTGGATCATTTGGATTCCTAGTTTAGATATAAGACATTATGAGATTACCATATTGTTATGAATGGTTTATTTAGTGTGCAATGACATATTTATTAGTTTCTTTTATGTGGCATAATTTAATCAACACATGAAGTGGGAGACCGTCGCGTCATGAAATTTGAGGGTCCCAAGGACCTCAAATCTCGGGTCGTGACAGATTGGTATAAGAGCCCTAGGTTTCTGTAAGAAGTAAAAATTGGTAGAAACCTTTAAGACAATTGAGATCGTTGGGTAGAATAGAATTGGGGAATAGTTGGAATCAAGTGGCTATTTCTTTTCTTCCTCCTTTCTAATCTAAGTATGTTCCCTTTTGAAGATGGCATCAAGCGAAGATTCCCATGTTAATGGTGGTAGTTCCGAACTTGAAGATGTGCGGCGAACACTCCGAGAAGTTGCCACGGTTTTCACAGCACAGACTGGGGCTCGACAAGAGCCAGACCTTTATAAGAGATTCAAGGGTTATGATCCGCCATCTTTCAGTGGGACCACGGACCCGGCAAAAGCGGAGACCTGGCTAAGAGAAATTGAGAAGATTTTTAAAGTGATGAAATGTGCAGAGACAGATAAGGTACCCTTGCAATGTATAAAATAAAAGGGGCGGCTGAACATTGATGGGAATTTGAGGAGGAGGCCCTGAAGAAGACCAGCATTGAAATAACATGGACACTCTTCAAGGAGAAGTACAACAAGAAGTATATCCCTGAGCATATTAGGGCCTAAAAAGCACAAGAATTTGCTACTCTGATCCAAGGGAACATGACTGTGGCCGAATATGAGGCAAAATTTTCGGAGTTGGCTAGGTATGCGCCTCACTTAATTCCGGATGAGGCGTCTAAGGCAAACAAGTTTGAGAAGGGACTATTCTCATGAAGCAGGTGACAGGATTTGAAATGGAAGACTATAACCAATTAGTGGCCAAAGCATTCAAGGTGGAAGCCACTTTGTCTCTCACTGAACAATTCAAGGACAAAAAGAATGATCAGGGGAGTCATAAGAGGGGGCCACCAAACAAGCGACAAAAGTATCATCAGACAGGTCATGGACAGCCCCAGAAGCAACAGCGGATTGACAACCAAAGGACACCGGCAATCACATGTAGTTTCTGCCAAGGGCGGTATCATGTGAACGACTGCTATAAGAAGAATAAGATGTGCTTTAACTGTGTTAAGCCTGGGCACATGATCAAAGATTGTCCTGATCCACTCCGTCTAGAACAGTCAACTCAACAGCCTCGGCAATAGCAACAACAGCAACGACCCCCGCAGCAACAACAACAACAGCGCAGGCCTTTCCAGAAATAACCAGAATGCACCTAGCAAAGGCAGAGTATTTGCACTGACTGAGAAGGATGCAGATGCGTCCCAAGCAGTAGTGGAAGGTATGCTATTAGTTGCACAGCACCAAGCTAGGGTTTTATTTGACCCTGACTCCACTCACTCATTTGTTTCCCCTGCTTTTGCTACTAAACTAGAAGTTATGCCTACATCTATGGATTGTCCTTTGATTGTGGTTACTCCTATTGGTGAAAATGTTGAAACCAGTACTGTGTATGAGTCGAATGTTGTTTTGATTGGAGGGAATGAATTTTTAGGAGATCTCATCTTGTTGAATATGAATGATTTTGATATCATCCTGGGCATGGATTGGCTTGCATCATATCATGATTCTATTGACTGTTATGAGAAAACAATTACCTTCAAGGTTGATGGGCAACCGACTTTTCGTGGGAAAAGGAAGGCCATCAAAATCACTCATATTTCGGCGATTAAAGCTGAGAAGTTGCTCTGTAAGGGTTGTGGGTGTTACTTGGCTTTTGTAACAGAGGGGTCAGCATCGAAGGGCTTGGATGATATGCTTGTAGTGCGAGAGTTTTCGGACGAGATCTCTGGTCTGCCACCTAAACGAGAAATGGATTTTACTATTGATCTACTGCCTGGAACCGTTCCTATCTTCAAAGCACCATATCGTATGGCACCCGCAGAAACTTAAATAATTGAAGGAACAGTTGCAAGACCTGCTAGATAAGGGCTTTATAAGACCTAGTGTGTCACCTTGAGGTGCACCTGTCCTTTTCGTGAAGAAGAAGGACGGAACTATGCGAATGTGCATAGATTATCGACAACTAAACAAGGTCACTATGAAGAACAAATACCCGCTGCCGAGGATTGACAATCTCTTCGACCAACTGCGTGAGGCGTAGTTTTTCTCAAAGATTGACCTTAGGTCGGGGTATCACCAGCTCAGGGTTAGGGATGAAGACATTCCGAAAACGGCTTTTCGAACAAGGTATGGGCATTACGAATTCCTCGTGATGTCTTTTGGCTTGACCAATACTCTAGCGGCCTTCATGGATATGATGAACCGGGTGTTTCAGAAATACTTGAATAAGTTCGTTGTGGTTTTTGTGAATGACATCTTAGTATTTTCTCAAACCAAGGAGGACCATGAGCAACACCTAAGAACTGTCCTACAATTATTGAGGGAGCACAAACTCTATGCCAAACTTAGCAAATGTGACTTCTGGTTGGATAAGGTGGTATTCTTGGGACATATCATCTCCAAAGATGGTGTTTCAGTAGATCCAGCTAAGATTGAATCAGTGATTAATTAGGAAAGACCGAAGACAGCATCTGACATTCGAAGCTTTTTGGGACTGGCTGGATACTATAGGAGATTCGTACAGGGTTTTTCTTCATTGGCAGCACCCTTGACCAAATTGACCAGAAAGAATGAGCCATTCAATTGGTCAAAGGAATGTGAACAGAGTTTTCAGGAATTGAAGACTCGACTACAACAGCACCAATCTTGTCCCTACCTTCAGGTGATGGGGGATTTGTGATCTACAGTGATGCCTCTCATACCGGCTTAGGTTGTGTGTTAATGCAGCATGGCAAGGTTATCACGTATGGGTCCAGACAACTGAAGATTCATGAGAGAGGATACGCCACCCATGACTTGGAACTCGCTGCTATCGTCTTTGCACTGAAAATATGGTGCCATTACCTTTATGGTGAAAATTTTGAGGCTTTCACGGACCACAAAAGCTTGAAGTATCTGTTCTCTCAAAAAGAGCTAAATATGAGGCAAAGAAGGTGGCTAGAATTTATAAAAGATTATGATTTTGAAATCCACTACCACCCCGGCAAAGCCAACGTGGTAGCCGATGCCCTAAGCAGAAAATCTTCAGGATTGGTGGTGAGTTTGATGTACCAAAAATGGCAGGTGATAAAAGGATTCAAGGACCTAGATTTGCGCGTGGAAATTAAGGGTGATAAGGTTCGTCTTGCAAACATGACCATTGTGCCCGCTTTGATTCAGCAAATTAAAGAGAAGCAAATGAATGACCTAGAATTAGCTAAGTTGATCGTGAGAATTGGCGAGAGGCCAGATTTTTCTCTTAAGGATGGTGTGTTATATTTCAAAGGCCGATTGTGTGTCCCAAATGTTCCAGAATTAAAGGTAATCATCTTGAAGGAGGCACACCACACTAAGTATACAGTACACCCTGGTAGTACCAAAATGTACCATAATTTGAATGCTAGATACTTGTGGAATGATATGAAGCGGGAAATAGCCAAATATGTATCCAAGTGTCTGGTTTGTCATAAGGTGAAAGCGGAACATCAAAAGCTTGGAGGAAATTTGCAGCCCTTGAAAATACCACAGCGGAAATGGGAGCATGTGACCATGGATTTCATTGTTGGGTTGCCCAGGACCAGTTCCGGTAAAAATTCAATTTGGACGATTATTGACCGTCTTACTAAGTCAGCCCATTTCTTACCATATAAGACAGGAGCATCGTTCGACTCTATGGCAAAGTTGTATGTGAAGGAAGTGGTTAGACTGCATGGTGTGCCAACCTCAATTGTTTCAGATAGAGATACTAGGTACACCTCTAATTTGTGGAGGGGTATGCAAGAAGCCTTGGGGACCAAATTAAATTTCAGGACAGCGTTCCACCCTCAAACGGATGGTCAAACGAAGCGGACAAACCGAATTTTGGAGGACATGTTAAGAGCTTCTGTGTTAGATTTCAAAGGTGATTGGGATGAACATTTACCATTAATTGAATTTGCGTACAATAACAGCTATCAAGCTAGCATCAAGATGGCTCCATTTGAGGCATTGTAATGACCGGAATTGTAGATCTCCAATTTGCTGTGAAGAGGTTGGTGAACGACGATTATATGATCCAGATCAGGTTAAGGAGATGATAGAGAAAGTTAAAATCATCCGAGAGAGACTCTGAGCTGTACAAGATAGGCAGTAGAGCTATGCAGACAACCAAAGGAGAGCTTTAGAATTTCAAGAGGGAGATCATGTATTTCTAAAAGTCTACCCCACCAAAGGAGTCATGAGGTTTGGAAAAAAAGCGGAAACTAAGCCCCCGGTATGTCGGACCTTTTGAGATACTTAAACGAATAGGGGAAGTTGCCTACCGTCTAGCCTTACCACCACAGTTCGCGGATGTACATGATGTGTTCCATGTGTCATGCTCAAGAAATATAATTCAGACCCATCTCATGTGATTGACACTGAGCAGCTTCGACTTCAGAACGATTGGTCTTTTATTGAAGAACCAGTGCAGATTTTAGACCGAGCTGAGAAGACTCTGAAAAGAAGAACTATTCCCACGGTGAAAGTTCTGTGGAGATACCACAATTCAAAAGATGCAACTTGGGAGCCCAAGGACCTAATTAAGGAAAAATATCCCCATCTCTTTCTACAACAAGCCCAGGAAGGGCAGAATTTGGAGGACCAAATTCCCTAAGATGGGGAAGATGTAAGGACCCGATTTCTCAATTTTATTTTAAATTAATATTAGTCGTAAATTATATCGTGTGTGGCCCCTGCCTGTTCTTTAAAGTTATTGTGATTATCTCTTATGTTTATTAGGATTTTCTTAGTAGGGCCCATCTTAGGGTAAGAGGTGTTTGAATTTTTTAGGGATTTGTTCAAAAGATAGATTGGACTCTTCTTAAATTTTAATAGTTGTGATAGGATTGGAATTGTCTATTTTGAACTAAGGTTTTTCGGATTTGATAAGACCTCCTTTCCCCTCTTGAGAACTTTACTTGAACCCAAACTCTTATCTTTTACCCTATTTGGCCAATAACAAAAGTAATCTTCTTATTTCATACCTATCATATTCCACTTTTAAAACTCTCTCTCTCTCAGCCTTCTATAAAAAGCACCCCTCTCATACGAATCTCCATACACACTCTCTCTCCCTCGTAGGATCTACCCACCTTCAAGCTTCTTTTTCAAGATCTCTTCTAGGTAACTTTTTACCCTACCTTTACTTTATTTCAGTTTTTAGTTATTCCGTTCCTCGTTATTCCTTTTGAAGCTGATGCAGGTATGTCCTTACCCTATGCTAGTTTTCCATTCTATAAATTGTTGTTACTTTTTTATCTTTAAGTTTCTTTCCTTAGTCTTAGTTGCTTTACTGTTCCTATTTCTTTTCATTATTTTGATTTCATGCCTCTTTGACCATCATCTCAAGACAACCCACGCAGAGCCACTTTAGAAATAACATCCATCCAATATGTGCCCCACTCTTGGTACCCATTAAGAAACGTCTCAACCCTCCATCGTGGTCCCAACCACGTAGACTCAACTCTGCCCATGTTACCCAGTACACAACCAACTCAAATTTTATATTAATTCATGTCAGTATACATAAGCTTGGAACCAGATTTAAAATCAAACCAAATCTAGGACTTGTAACCAAATTTTTGGCGTTAGATCCTCCAGGTCATTAGGGATCTGTTTTCATCCTTGTAAAAAAAAATCAATTTGAATTCAAGTCTCAGGTTTAGATTCAAATCTCTTAACCCGTGCAATTTCTACCTAATTGGGTTCTGTGATGGAATTCTTACTGGAAATTGTGGAAAACATTGGTGCAGCCAAAATTTAAATAGGAACAAAATCTAAGTCGAGTTAATGTTTGGATTTGTCCTTGATTTGCCCGTACTTGTTTGGGCGAATATGCTAGTGAGGTTAATCTTGGGCGGGGCCCAGTGGGACCCACTTTCCAGCCCATCCCCTTGTTACAGGCGAGAGACACTATTCAGCCATTAGGTTCTGGATTAATTTTTGTGTATGTCCTTGACCTATTATATACTAGAGAAAAAAAAAAAGAGAGAGAGAATGGAGACGACTGATGATTGCATCCCATATGATATTAGTACAGAACCTGATGTTGTATGGGAGTATAGGAGAGGGAATGGTGATGCCATCCCAAGTGACCTTTGAGTTGAACAACTCCTTGCATGTCCAAACTTTGAATACAAGAATTAAACCCAGAAATAGTATGAATTTCAGCAAACGGCTACTAGAAGTTACTTCCAATATTTCTTAGGTGACACAACCAAGGAAGAAGAATAACTCTCGAGTTCAATTGGAAACTAAATAATGGCATTATTCTTGAAAAATAGATAACTTAATTAAAATAAGAAATTATCGATCCTAATCTGTTATCTACTCATGACACGATGAATTGTTTATTTCAACTAAATTACCACCAAATTTCCTTGTTTTAGATGTCCTAATAGTAATCAAACTAAAACAAAAGAAAAATTATGTCAAATCCATTTCTTAGAATTGTGACCTTAAACCAGGCCTATTCATCTCTCATTTTGGTCCAAACCCATATACACATGTCCGAACCCACTTACACAACACACTCACTGACTACTTGGAAACTATCCTTGATAGGAACCCACATCTTTGCATCAAGGAGCTTAACCCAGGGCGGGTCAAATTAGTCAAATCCATCATCTATTGTTGATCAAGGCAAGTAACCTTACTATGCTTCCCTAGTATTTAGAGTTTTCGATTCTTTGTCTCCAATATGATATATCTAAGGATTTGTTATGTTTTCATTGTAATCTATACTTGGATGTGTGGTGAGAGGGCCCGATCCTTGTATCTTAGAATTGTAGGATATTTGTTATTATTGATTTCATTAAATAATGATTTTGACTCAATTCCGATTAATGGTTTTAGTTACAATCAAATTTGTTGGACTTGACATTTTCCCCTTAAGATCATAACTTTGTGAAATGAACTATCGTTGAGAAACACATTCCATGAGCTATCTGAAATTACATCCTAAGGTTGGATTTTTGTACATTAATATATAATTTGATTCGCTTTACCAACCCTCCTCAATTAGTAGATTAAAACTGAACATTTTGAAACTTTGAAAAATATATACTATTGACCTCTAAGGCATCCTCTAAAGTATGGGCAATGCACCGTGGGGACGCTCACACGCGGATTTTAGCCCCTTTGGGTAGACATTGGGGAATTGGGAACCCCTTTGTGTGAAAATTACTAGTCTACAGCTAGCTCCCTTTTGTTTTGATTTAGTTTTGGTTACCGGTAACGCTGGCCTCGTGCCAGTTATTTGTGATTATAAAATGGTTGTACGTGGTGGGTACCTTTCTGCTTTGGTCAATTTTGGCAAGCATATTTTGTTAATTTAGTTTGATGAGGAGGTGCCTTATCTTAGTTTTAATTCAGGGTATTTTGCTCTATTAATCTGATATTATTCAATTCAATCTACCTTGTTATTTTAATTACCTCGATCATGGCATTTGGGCTTTTGAACATTTGTGTATCAATGACCCATAGATTAAAATTGTTGTCGATTGACTGAAGAATCATTTGCTACGGTTTCATAGTTTGTTTACTTGTGGAGTTTTACTCATATGATTGTTTTCTTCCATTGTTCCAGATTTTTAGGTCGATCCAGAGTCTGAGAAATCTTAGGATGTTTTCAGGGATGGGTAGAGACATGAGCAGCACATCACTTTATTTTATTAGTTAGTAAACTTAAGAAAAGTATTTAGTTTGTGGGTCTTTTGGATTCCTAGTTTAGATATAAGACATCATGAGATTGTCATATTGTTATGAATGGTTTATTTAGTGTGCAATGACATATTTATTAGTTTCTTTTATGTGGCATAATTTAATCAACACATGAAGTGGGACCGTCGCGTCACAAAATTTGAAGGTCCCAAGGACCTTCAAATCTCGGGGCATGACAACTAAACTTCCAGTTATTTGCGTTTCATGTGTCAGGCTCGAACGCAGAAGTAAAAGGCTTGAGCGCGTGAGCTTCTATCTGGGGTTCGCTCGAGCGGGGATGAGCATCCGCTCGAGCGCCCAGTGTATTTTCAATCTCCTTGATTTTTCTTCTCAAAAGATTGATATGGGCAACTCATGTATAAAATACATGATAAAATGTGAATCCTTGTTTTGTCCACAACCCAATGAATTTGCCGACACTCAATTTCCTTACATGTGCTATAAACCAAAATATCATTGAGGAGAACCAACACAAATTTATTCAAAATAGGTCATAAGACCTAATTTATTTATCAAGCGCATAAAGGTTGCAGGTGCATCAACAGGAAAAGGCATTATTAACCACTCATATAAACCTTGTTTAGTTTTAAATGCAGTTTCCCAAGTTTCCTTATCTTTCATTCAAACTTGATGCTAACCAGACTTCAAATCCAACTTGCTAAAGTAAGTAGCTTGTTTTAATTAGAAGTTTTTATGAAAAAAGATCCCTATGTTTTCATTCAATTTTTAAAAGGCCCTTATTTTTTGTATTTTTACTAAATCCTCCCTAATTTCATAGTAAAGAGAAAAAAAAACTCTTAGCTTTTAGAAAGAAAAGTAACAAAAATATCCTACAAGTGGAGAAAAATAACTCGCCTCCTGCAAGAACCTCTCTCTCTCTCTCTCTCTCTTCTTTTGAATTCTTTCTCCTTGGATGCAATGTGAGTTGGGGGCATTCACATGTGCTTCTAAGAATACAAAAGGGGGAAAGAGATTTCTCAATTGAGAACCACAAGGCATCAAGACATGAAAATCTTATTAGTGCCATTAATTACATGTTTTGGATTATTTGCTTTTCTTTTGGTGAGACCCCCTTGATTTCTATTTGAATATTTTGTATCTATTGAATGCAATACATTTGATTTTTGCACCATTTCAAATGTAGATACAATACATTTTATTTTTGTGCCATTTCAAATGTAGATACAGTACATTTTATTTTTGCGCCATTTCAAATGTGAAGAAAGTACAATAAAATAATAATTGGCTTTTTTAATCGACCTCCCCTCCCCCCCCCCCCCCCCCAAAAAAAAAAAAACGGAAAATCCTAGTTACGCCACTAGGTGATCCCACACCAACCACTCTAACAATGATCCCATACCAACCACTCCAACAATAACTAAAACAAAGTGCTTGCTTGCATTCACCATATGTTTCACATATTATGAAGTTATGCAATAACCAAAACCATCTTTGACTGGTTTACAAATATTCTCCATTATGTGAAAAGGAACATCGTGATACACACAAGTACGGACTTCCAAAGACAGCCTGACAAATGTCTAATGGCACAATATCACATGAAACATCATCTTTAAACTTCTCATTTATTGAAAAATTGAATATTATACATTGCCCTTGTTCCTGTAATTTTGCATTGTTGTTCACCCATCGGAGGGGATAAGGTTTCAGGTGAGGCATTGACTTCAACCCGAGTTGCTTCACTAGCTTCTCGAAAACGAGATTCCTTTGTGAACCAAAATCATATATTGCTAACACTTTAGACATTTGACTTTGAATATAGACCTAAAATAATTTTTCTTTGGTACTTTCTGGAACAGCTTCAATTTTTATAACTTACATTTGATTTGTCTCACCTTTCTGCAAAACAATCTGGCTGTCTTTCCCTTTATGCATTATGCACACTAAAACTTTTCATCAGGTTCATAGAATGTTCAACCGCGTCTCATCTACTCTCTTGAGTGTGCTCAGTCTTTCTGCAATGGTCACAAATTCTCTCACTCTTGCAACTAGGATTTGCTTTTTGATCCATCTGTTTGCCCTTCTCATGGAATTTTCTCTTCTCCTTTTGTGAGTTTTGCCCTAGTTTCCTATCACACTTTTCCAAGTACGTCATCAAATGCTTCCGACTTCAAACCAAGCCAATTGATTGTGGTTTTGCCGTAGCTAGCTAGTTCTTTTCGTACAAATTGGCCTATCAATATTGCCCTCTGATGAGGGAAGTTGGCCAGGCAAGGCCTGCAAAAGTGATGGCTCTTCTTATTATCATAAAGCCCAAGGTAAAGCATGGCCTGATTTTCAAAAGCTTTGCCACCTTGACAACGGGGCCAGTGCTAGATGCAACCTAGTTTGAGAGGGCCGGAATCATATATATGTATGTGTGTGTGTTTGTACATGACCTTTGACCATTATATAAATGTCATATATGTTTGCATATGACCTTTGTCTATTTAAACTTATGCAATTCATTTTTGTAATTGTAGTATATAAATATAGATATTTTTAAATTGTATATGCATTCAGTTCCATGCAAACAAATAAGATTATTTGATAATGAATTCCAATGTATTTCAGTTCCTTGAAAACAAAAGGCCCATTTAAATCAGTTCCTTCCTATTTGTTCTAATTCTATGCAAACAAATATGCCCATTTCTCTTGGTTAATTACTTTCTGTGTATTCTAATTCAATGTGGACGAACAACCCATTTTTTGTGAATTAATTAATATGAGTTTCAATTCCATGCAACAAACATGCCCATTTGAGAATGAATTCCTATCTATTCCAATTGCATGCAGTCAAACAGACCCATTTGATAATAAATTCCTATAAATTCTAACTAGCAAGAAAGGCCCGGGCTAAGCCCGGGAATAAAATTAAAGAAAATCTAAACTTGAGGTTTTGTTTATAATATATTACAAAAAAAAATAATTTAAAATAAAATATATATTAATTCTTTTTTGGTACGTATTGTCTATACTCATAAGATATATTATGGTCAATTCTAATCTAAAGTGACAATTAAACCGTGAGAAAATAACTTAACTTTGAATACAAGTTTTGAGATGTTGGCAAGAACTTTCATTACTTATAATTCAACAAACTTACTAATGTATCAACCATTTTGCATTACAAATTAAAAGAATCCAATAATGAGAAAAATTAAAACGCTAAATATAATAAAATCTAAAAAGGATCAAGCTAAAAAGAAAAATGTGGCTGTAATTATAAAAGATAAAGGGTACTATATTAAGTTAAAAGATCACATTTTAGAAAGAATTATACTTTAAAAATAAAAAAGCCTTATTCATTAATAAAAAATCTTCACTAAAAATAATAATGTTGATTATTTTCTTTTTTAACTATCTTTATCAAACACATTTGATTTAATATGCATGATAATCAAAAGAAGAATTTGTTAGAAATCTCAAATGATATGAATTGTCCCATGTAATTATAAGACCCTACCGATTAAGACATGCATCATTCTTCTTGAATTCAGTTTTTGGTTAAATAGACTTTTAAAAAATAGAAAACTTTTATGTTTCACTAAAATTTATAATTTCTTTTCTTATTTTTAACTTTCTAAAGAAAAAAAAATTTATTCGAAATTTCAAATGATAAGAATTATTCCATGTAGGTCCCTGCCAGTTAAGACATGCATTATTCTTCTTAAATTCAATTTTATATTAAATAGACTTTAAAAATAAAAAACTTTTATGTTTTACTAAAAATTAGATTTCTATAGTGTTTATCCTTATTTTTAACTTTCTTTATCAAAGAGATTTTATTTCATTAATTAAAAGAATTATTAAAAATCTCAGATGATAAGAATGTCTCAATCTAAGTCCGTACCAAATGATAAGAATTGTCCTATGTAGGCCCCTGCCTATTGATTAAAGAGAGATATTGTAGGATTTATTAAGGAGAGTTGTGATAAGTAAGAGGAGAAACTTACCTTCTCATTTAATTTCATTTGAAAAGCTCATCAAACCATGTAACTCAAAGGCCAAGGCAATTTTAAGGCTGATTTCCATTGAAATCAATGTGGTTAGCATTGCATGAAATGGTCAAAATCAATTGAGGCTGATTTCAATTGAAATCAGTCTCTTTCATATATAATAATTCTATGCCATTAAACCGGCCATATGAACCAATTACTTCCTATATATTCCAATTCAATGTGAAAAAACAGGTCCATTCCATTAATGATTTCTATCTATTCCAATTTCATGCACACAAGGAGACTCATTTGACAATAAATCCTTATATATTTCAATTCCGTGTAAACAATTAAGCCCATTTAACACTAAGCATCAATTCCATACAAACAAACGGGCCTATTTGAATACATGAGCTAAATTCAATTCTACTATTTTTATACCATGCTGAAATTACCTACAAGATATTGCATTGGATTAGTATAGGGTTGACAATAGATGGCTGGTGTAAAAAAAAAAAAATAAAAATTCTTTAATCCGATCCTGCCCTTGCCCGGCCCCATAGCTAGCTGAGGCTCGTTGAGGGCTCGGCCATATATTTGAGGGTAATCTACCCTCCCACTATCTCCAACAGTCAACAGATCGTAGACCCAGCGTTTCCTACCTACATCTTTCGTCTAAAACCCAAGGAAGAAGGGATTGTCTATTTCTCTTTCATCGGCTATTTCACAGAACAAACAACCTCTCTCTTTCTCCAAGTACCCAAATCCCGCAACCAAACATCAGGTACTCTTTATCTCCATCTTTCTTTTTCTGGTTGAGATCTTCTCTTCTTCTTCTTTGAATTCTATAGCTCGGTCTAATTACAAACAAATGTACGGATTGCAGAGAAATGAATGGTCGTTCTAAGTTGGAAACAGGACTCACTCTTTCTCTTTCTCTTTCTAGATTTAATTTTATGTGACCTGACATCTTAAGACCAAAACTTACAAATTCGTGAGGTTCTACAATGGGGCCTATGCCTATTAAAAAAATTAAACGTTCCAAATAGTTGCCCTCCATTTGCAATTCTCTCCCAAAAAAAAAAAAAGTTGGCTTTGAGTCCAAATACATGAATACTTCCTTTTTACTGATTTACATGGAACTTATTATGAGAACAAACTGGAAATGTAATAATAAACAAGATCTGTAAAATACACAATGATAAAGAAATTCCTGTAATCAATCGGATATAGAAAACCCTGACTTTGAGTGGATGTTCAGGCTCGTTGTTGATCTTAGAAGATTCTAAGAATGATATAGGGTTAGGCAAAAGGATTAGCTCCACCATCATGAATAATTGGAGGATATTGTTAAACCCTTTTTTCCCAAACAGCAACATTACTTTTGACTCAAGAGTGGTGAGTTGTGGAAAGCTGGTGGCTATAATACATGTCTATAGGGAAGTGCCTCTTCTATCATTCGAATTAGAAAGAGTAAAAAGCAGAAGAAGGTGGTATTGTTGAGTGAATATATTTGATAGAGAACTACACACAAGTATTTACCAGTCAGAAAAGAAAGTATTTACCAGTCAGAAAAGAAAAAAAAATAAATGCTTAAATTTTGTAGTAAAGGATGGAAAAATCAATGGCAGTTTAACCAGATACAAGTAGTGGATAAAACCCGGCAACTAATCTACGTTTCGATAATCGATGCCATATTCACTTATTGTGGAAGAACTTTGAAAACCTCCAATTTTGCAGCAAAATATTGTAAATTTCCTCTATATACAGATGTTATATATTTAGATGAGGAAAACCCTGCAAATATATTTTCTTCATAAGGAGTTTGGTTCTCTACTTGTATAGTTCTGATTCCTAAGAAGGATGGTGCAGTTGCGATTAGATTTCATCTGATTGATCTTTTTGGGAATGCGTATAAAATGTTGGCAAAGGCGCTTGCTAAGCAATTGAAGAGATGTATGGTTTCTATTATTTCCAAGGAGAAGGGTGCATTTGTGGGAGGGAGACAGGTTTTGGATTCGGTGCATATAATGCTTGAATGTATTGATTCTAAGCATTAGGCAAGGAGTCCATGAGTTAATTTTTGAGTTAGGTTTTGAGAAGGCTTATTAAATGGTTGCTTGGGTTTTCTAGATTACTCTCTTCAGCAGATAGGGTTTGGAGGACGATGGGGGAATCAGACGAGGATGTGTGTCTCTTTGTCCCATCTTTCTACTCCAATTTATTGTTCTTCAAAGGGGTTGTTTCATTGGTCCCAAGGGTTAAGACAGGACTTAGGGTGTCTGGCACCAGAGTTTGATTATAACTTCAGAGTTCAGATAGCATATGTGTTTTAATCTGTTTTCCTTTTGATTGGTTGCTTTGTTGGTTTGCTACTCTTCTTTGTTTTCTTTATTATGTTTGGTTTTTATTTGGCTTTCGGCCCTTGTAGCTTTCCAATATATTTCTCTTATACTGTTTAGGTTAGCTCTTTATTAATGCAAGTCACCATTGAAAGAAAAAAGACTAGGGGACCACCCTCTGTTTCCACTCTGTCTGTGGTTGTAGTTGAGGCATCGAGTATTATGCTTATAAAAGCTAAATTGAATGGGTTACTTTTAGGATTCCATATTGAGAATTCAAACATTGATATCATGCATTTGTAGTTTGCCGATGTTACGATCATTTTTTTTTATATGGATGTGGAACTAACTAGTGGAAAATTTGAAGATGATGAAGTTTGGTTTGAGCTTGTATTGAGATTACACATTAATTACTCAAAATGTGATATTATGGTAATCCGCTTGGATCAAGATCATATTGAGTCTCTTGCTGCATGTTTCGGTTGCAAAGCAGGTAGTCTTCTACTCTCTTATTTGGGTTTCTCTCTTTGAATTGGTAAGGTTTCCAAAGACTTGTGGGATACAGTATTGAACATTTTTGAAACACTATTCACTCTGAATTGGAAGAGTAGATATTTGTCTTTTTGAAGTTACATTTACACTAATTAAGTTGGCATTAGCAAGCTTTCTTATATATACATATATTTTTTATCAGGCTTACGTTGTCATAATAGTGTGTTAAAGAGGTTTGTCCATATTTAGTTTAAGTTTTTTTGAATGATTGTAAAGATCATAGGATGTTTCATTTAGTTGGTTGGCAAAAGTTTCGTCCTAATACAGGAGGGTGGTTTTTGTATTCACATGAATGGTTGTGGCATATTGGATACAGTGATTCTGAAAACTTGTTTTATAAGAAAATACAATGTTACTGATGGTGGTTGGTTTGCTCGTGAGGTGTCTTCTCATCCATTGGAAATTTAGAGGTCTGTTGCTTTAGTGTGGAATTCTTTTTTCTTTTCCTACGTTGGGGATTCGAACTCATGCCATAGTTGTCAAATCCGTTCCGGTTTGACCCTTTAGTGGAATGTTTTGGCATTCCAGTCAATTCCGGTATTCCGTTCCGGAAAAGACGCTATTGAAAAATGAAAAAAACAAATATAAAAGAATAACTAAAATTGAAAAAATAGTTGCATGCTAAAATAATACTAAAAATGCATACTTATATCACTTAAATTAAACTACACTCTACAATTGACCATTTTCTAGCTTTTACTACATGTGAATGGAAGTATGAAACCTTGGCCGGAATGGGGTAGAATTGGCCCGGAATTGGAGTCGGAATTGGGACCGAAACAGACCGGAATGACCGGAACAGATCGGAAAATTTTAAGGGGACATTCCGTTCCGCCCAAGGCTAATTCTAGAATGGAACGGAATTAACAACTATGACTCATGCACTGTCATTCATACACCCATGTCCCTGATCAAATGGCCTACAGTTGAGGGAATACTTCTATTCCCAATATCCATTATAGAATTAAGGATGGGTCTCGTGTTTGATTTGGGAAAATTTATGTTGTTGAAATATTTGCAGAGGAGTTTCATTTATTGCATGCTGTTGCTGCTAATAAAGCAGTGTTGGTTACTTGGTTTGTATTATTTAAATTGGTTTGATGTGAAAGTTGTTGGCCCTGTTTCCCGGCATAATTTGCATGATGATGAGTCTATTCAATTGTCTGTGCTGCTTCTCAAAGTCCATTCAGGTCTACAAAAGGAGGCCCAAGAATAGGACCACAGTTCTTCAGGGCCCAGTGTAGTCTGACAAAGTAAAATATACCCAGTTTTCTTTTTCCATTAATAAAATATACATTTTTCTATTTAGAAAAAGGTTTTTAGTGCAAATATTTGCTTATATGTAGGTCCTAGACCCCATAATGGTTGGATACCCACAAGAAATGGACATGATATACTGTAGATTGGAATAGATTTGAAAGCGATAGCTTCTTCAATGAGAATAACATTCCAGCTGCTCTTCCCCCACGTTCCTTTTGATTGGAGTTTGCAGTAATCCAGACAGGAACCTGATCTACTTATGTTTCCATTGAACAATCTTTTAATGTCTCATTTGTTTGATATTGAAGATCATCCCTTTCCAAGTTACTTTGCGAAGTGTTTGGTGATAGCTAAGCTTCTGAGATTGTACTTATCTGCATGACATATCAGACTTTCTTTTTTGCAGGTTTAGGAATGGGAGAGCTGGAAATTGATAAGCATGTCCAATATGTCTTAGCTGTTGAAAAGGTTTGTACTTGTTACAATACATGCAATGTCATCTAACCTGAAGTGTCACCAAATTTTTAGCTTTCTTCAACTTCTTATGTGCATTTATCATCAGAAGAAGGATGATTTTGAATCTTTGGTCATGGAGCATTTGAGAATGAATGGTGCATATTGGGGCTTGACTACTTTAGATATTCTGCAAAAGCTTGGAAGCGTTGATCAGGATGCAGTTGTTTCATGGGTGATGAGCTGTCAACATGATTGTGGTTTGTGCATTGTTTTACTCCGTGTTACCATTTGTAGTAATTTTTTCATTTTCTGTTTTTTTTAATAAGTAACATGACTCGAACTCATAGCCTCGTGGTTGTGACAATTTTCACCTTCCAACTGTTCTATGGGTTGTTGTTGTTCTGGTTACCAGATTGCATGCATATGTAAGTTATGGAACCCAGACTAGTATGGAGTTTTTGATTCATTGAACCACCTAAAAATAGGATTATTCAACAATAATTGTTTATAATTTGTAGAGAATTACTATTTCATACAATAATTAGTATGGGGCATCTATCATCATCATCAGCATCAAAGCCTTATCCCAACTATGTTGGAGTCGGCTACATGAATTCTATCCTCAGAAAAGCTGCGTGTTTTCATATCCATTTATTTTTTACATCCATCCACATCCTCTTCGGGCTATACCCCTTTCCTTTGGTGAGCCAGCAACCTGCATGGCCAAACTTTTCTTTACTGACACTGTTGCTAGATTGTATTGGACATGCCAAAACCATCTCAAATGAGTTTCTCTAATTTTATCCCAAATTGATGCTACCCCCCTAAATGCTCTTGAAAGTGCTCATTTCTAATTCTCTCGTTCCTAATTTACCACACATCCACCTTAACATTCTCATCTTTGATTCATCCATTTTGTGCATAAGTTGCTTCTTGTTTGGCCAGCATTCTACTCCATAAGCCATATTCATTCTAATCACTGTCTTGTAAAATTTTCTTCAATCTTTTGTTGGCATACGCCAATCACAAAGCACTCCAGAAACAAGTATCCACTTCAACCATCCCACTTTTTATCCCATGTTCAACTTCTTCACCAATCTCTCCATCCTTACTAATTATCTCATGAGCTTCAATTCTCAATATAGTTTCAACTTCTTCACCAATCTCTCCATCCTTTCTTCACTTCCACCACCATAATTTTGCAGAAAAAAGTATGTTCTACTAATGACGTATCCTCTCTTATTCTTATGTCTCCTATATAGTCTTCATGGGATCTATTATGGATCACCTACATCTTCTGTCATCTTTTCCATCTTCTGTGATCTTTATTTATTTACTTTTTTTGAAAGCTAAGTAAAGCTGGATGAATTTTATTAGATTGGAACTTCTTTGGACAATTGTTGTAATTTTTCTTAACTCCTTTTTTTTTTTTCAAAGAAAAAGGATTGGATTATCAGAATATTTTTGGGGCATCTCACATGCATATTGAGTTCTATAAGATCAGCACTTGAATATTAGGGGTGATTTAATACTATGCATATGCTGATGCATCACACCCATAATTCCTTAAACTGATAAAACCATGCCTCTAATATTTCTCACTGGAGAAATAGCACTCATGAAGTTTTTGCTTTTTGTTTTTTATATCCTCTCTATATAATGTATGTTTAGCTTCTATAAATTCTATCTTTTGTTATGCAGGTGGTTTTTCTGGCAATGTCGGACATGATCCTCATGTTTTGTTTACTCTTAGTGCTGTGCAGATCTTAGCTCTTTTTGACAGGCTAGATGTTCTTGACATTGATAAGGTGTCAAGTTGTATCCTTAATTTAAGTTTCGAGATTTTATTATTCTAAATTTCTCTATGACTCTCTCTCTCTCTCTCTCTCTCTCTCTCTCTCTCTCTCTCTCTCTCTCTCTGTATTGAAGCATATTGTTTGGGAAAGTATTCAGTAATAAAAAGGAAGATGAGTTTTTTGAAAATTATGAATGCACCATATATTTGGGCATCTCTCCAAAGTCCAAACCAAAATCTTTGTCGGTGTGAGAGACATGTTTCAATGTATTTTAGATGCAGGCTTGATTCAATATTCTAGTGCAACAGATGGTCATCTCTTGCATCAAGTGTTTGAGGCAAAACAAAAAAATTGATGGAGCCCCTAATCCTGATAAAAAATATATATATATATAGACATGGATTCAGCCACTAGAGCACGCCCATTGACGTAAGATAGACCTCAAAGGCCACATGTGGGGCCCAAGATAGTTTAGGGATTTCCTATTTATTGTTTTTAGTTATTAGTTTTATTATAAGTGTTGAAATTAGGATTAGGTTTCCAATTTCATTAGGTTCCTAGTTTAATTAGGTTTCTTAGCCCCTAAGTTATGTTTCCTATTTATATGGCATTGTAAACTTGGATTTTTAAGTGAGTTGATTAATTGAATTGGGTTTTCCCATTGAGGTATGTCCTCGTTATCGTCTCTGCAGAGACTTGTTGAAGTACCTGCAGACACGTCCTTCAGCACTCCACGCAAGCCCTAACCCTAGGGCCTACATCATTTACGGTAATAGGAAACACCATAACTAAAGAGAAAACTCAGGAAACTTGGATAGATAATAATAAGCATGAATTACAATGAGGATGTCCATCCATATATTTGTAGAGTAGGATCAGTCCTCTTTGTAACTTAGGCACCGAGACTTTCCTAAACAATAATGGAAATTAAATCACTAAACATGCTTAACAATCCAAATTATATAAAAAATCCTAATTTTAAATATTTCTAAGTAAATCAACTCTCAAAATAAGATTCCTAATTAAATGATGTACCATTGGGCCTATGGACTGGGTTCAATGGGTTGGCCAAGTGGTCTGGCCTATATCAATTCTCCCCGATTTGGACAAACTCGACTTCGGCGAGTTAAGAGCTTGATAATACCAGAGAGAATTCGACCACAAGTTTGGGAAATGTCCTCCTAATTCGAAAATCTATCTCACAAACTTCTGATTTTTCCAGTAATCTTCTTTCTTTTGACATGACTTGGAAGTTTGACTCAATATTTTCCTTCATCTAAAAGTAGATCGGAAGTGTCGCTTCTTCTAAAGCCTACATTTAACTCGAATGTATCAGCGGACCATTAGACACGTCAATTGTTGTCTCGGTAACAACAGGTCACAATCTTTGACTATCCATCATTGATCCCCAAAGATGAAATCAATGTGGAGGACTGAAATGATTGTCTTTGTTCTTGCTCTACCTTTTGTGGCTCTTGATTAACACTATCTTAATCAATATTGTCCGTAGAGAAAAACCTGGCCTCCTCATCTTCTACTTTTGCTGAATTTTCAGTTAAATTAGCTTTGCCTTGACCTTGCTCATCTATTACATCCTGAACGTTTCTAGCATGGCCGGTAGCTCTTTTGGTGCAATCGTGACTTCTATTTCTTTCTTTCATGCTTTCTTTGGTTCTTTAGTTGAAGGTGATGGGGGCGTCGCCGTCAATTGCAATGGACAAAGCATCATCTGTCGTCCTTTCAATAGGAAGGAAAATGTATTCTTCTCTTTGTCATGGTGCACTTTGATTCTTCAATTGAAGTTGATGGGGCTGTATCATTTTCAGGGAGACGTGGATTTGGCTGGTGGGGATGACTGGGCTTAGGGCAAAGGCGGTTGTGAGTTGGTAGAAGGGAATTTCGGTGGAGTTTGGTTTGGTTTGATGGGTTCAGTAGGAATGTGAGATTTGAAGAAGTGGGGTTCTGTGTCCATTTGGGGTTGTAGGGACAGATGGTATGATGACGATGAGGGATGATGGGAGAGATAAAATCCAAAAAAGACGATTGTCTTCCCGGCGATTGCAGGACTTTGTCTTTGATATCAAAATGATGCAGTCCCTAATCCATGATCGAAAATATAGGCCAATCTCCTAAAGGGATTGATCGAATCCAAACATGGATTCAGCCACTAGGGAACACCCATGGTAATGGGAAACACCTTAGCTGAAGAGAAAACTCATATTAAACTTTGGAAACTTTGATAGATAATAATAAAAGCATGAATTACAATGCGGATGTCCATCCATATATATTTATATATATATATATATATATATAGAGTAGGATCAGTCCTCTCTGTAACTTAGACACCAAGACCTCAACAATAAAGGAAACTAAATCACTAAACTTGCTTAACGATCCAAATTAAATAAAACTCCTAATTTTAATTATTTCTAAATAAATCAACTCTCAAAATAAGATTCCTAATTAAATGGATGTCCCGTTCGCCCTATGGACTAGGCCAATGGGTTGGCCGACCCATGGACTGGCCTGGAAGTGTTTTTGGTTCAGCTATTCCATATAACCACATCAGGTGCTCTAACTCGAAATTTGCATCTAATATTCCTCATGTCCAACCTGGAATGCAGAGGATATGAATGTGAATTTGGTTTGTTCTTACTTCTTAGTGCCTTGTTACTATTTCAGGTTTTAAGTGTCACGATCCAGAACCTGAGGCCATTCGAATTCCTCGTCAGAACGTATTTGTATCACATTCACATTCATAAGTCAAATCAAATAGGCAATAATAAGAATTTAGGGCATCCTATTAGATAAACCTGAACATAACACTAGAGTCTAAAATCAAATAAACCAACTAACAGAATCAATTGTCTTTGAGTAAAACAACTACAATGTCTTTAAATGTCTAACTGAAGGAAACTAAATAAATCTGTGTAACTAATTCTCTTTATCTTCTACGTGAATCCCCCGCTCAAGTGTGCATGCCAAAAACCTATCTCTTCCTGATAATCATCACCCAACACAACATTCTGGTTACCTAGAGGGGGCAAACCAGAAATTAGTACATCTTAGTGAATAAACATGCTAATAGAATTCTATGCAAGTATATCACATCAAATTTAAAATACAAGTAGCTTAAATGGATTTATACACACTGGAGAACCAATTAATTACAATATGTCTTGGCTATAACCCATACCATCAGTCATAGCCTCATTCCATTACAATCTGCCTAACCACCAGGTAGCACAGGCCAAACAAGGATCAAGTACCCAAGGGGATAGGATCAATAGGGTACCTTCTTAAATCTTATGGGTACACATTCCCAAGTGACCAATGAGGGTCCATCATCGTTGAGATGGTACCAGGGAACTAAAATCTTCTGAGGCTGACCTAAGGTTAGACAACTATTTCCCAATGCTGAACTGAAGTCTGACAACATCATTATCACGAGGCTAACCTAGGTCAGACAACACATCACAACAGGGCCTTTGCATGAAGGACGTTTTCTTTGTACTGTGTTAGTGGTCCAGGGGTCATGGTTCAAAATAGCAGCTGCTACGTAGCGTAGTGGCCTCATTATCGGCCGTAGCGGTTGAGGCCGCTATGCTATTTTGAAAATAGCGGAGCTATGGCCTAAAACCTACTATAGTAAAAAAAAATTAATTTTAAACATTATTTTTTCTATTTCTTCTCTTCAACAGCCTTAACTAAAGTTGTCTCTACTCTTATATGGTTTCAAATCACTAAAAAAACACAAGATTGCCCGTTATACAATATTCAGTGTTTTTTACCACTTAAAAATTTCCCACCGCTACACCGTTGCGTGTCACCGCAATCGCTATGTATCGCCCGCTACGTAGGGTTTTGACCATTGGTCGCTACACCCGCTACAATCACTATTTTGATCCTTGCTAGGGGTGTCCATGTAATTCCAAGTTGTCTCTTGAGTCCTTAATTTTCTATATATTCCTGTTCAAGCATGTTCATCTTCCTTATTCAATTCCAATACCTATAAGAGATTGGTCTCTGCAAACAACCTCTCACACGTGACCCGGATTTATTCTTCCCCTAACCCATTCGATATTGGTATCCGGTGTGTGTGAGATAATTTACAAGGCCAATACTTTATAGAATTAAGAACAAAACTGAGAATTCATGCTAACATGACAGCTTCCTATGGAATCACATATTACTATATTAGACACAAGAAATTCAGATGTTTATGTCAATGAATCAAATTGTACCAATTGTAAAATAGGCTACATATCATGAGTTGAGCAATTAGATATCTATAGTCACAAATATAATCATACATCAGATCTTGGTTGACATAAAGAAGGGAAGACTCTATCATATCAATTCATCACAAAGTATATTCATGGTCCACCCATAATAGAGGTTTGGCCATGCCTAGAATCCTAATCCTGGGTTCAACTAGCCAACCCCCAAAATCTCTCTCTGGTGTTCGTTCGGTCAAAAGCTACATACCTGGTTTCAGTTTTATTGCTTTGAAAAACAATTTTCTTACATGCGTGAATCATCTATTATCCATTAATTCAGGTATCATTAATTCATTATCACTGTTGAATACAAATTAAGCTGAAAGCTGTAACATGACATTAACAACATTAAACAGTCAACAAGAGAGATCAATAGGCATTCGGCCAAACCAATCCCAATGTAAATCATATAAAAACCATCCATCAATCGTAAGTTCATGCATCGTTATCTGCATTGGTACACATCACAAAACAATCAATTAAAGGATTTCTATACATACAGCAAAGGCCCAAACCCCATATAACGTCCATGGATGGAATTCCAATAATGGAGTTCGGCTATGGGCCCAAGTCCATCTTTGGGGTTCGGCCACTGTGGCATACCCCCTAGGTCTTGGTCAAACACAATAAGATGGTGATTTCCTCCCTTTTCCGATATCTGATCTTACTAATTGATGAATTCTTGCATCAAACAGATTTGTAGAACCCTTATATCTAGAGAAAACATTCACTAATGATGCATCCAAACAGATCTTGCATGTTTACTCACCTAGTATAAGCGATATTTGCTCGATTAACTTGTGGAAAGGTGTATGACATCAACAAAACTTCGTATCAGCAAGATTTCTCCGTTTCCTCCTTGTTTCTACTAGGCTTTCTTCTAGTTCTCTCTCTCTCTCTCTCTCTCTCTCTCTCTCTCTCTCTCTCTCAATAAGCTAGGGTCAGGGTTTGGAGTGAGGGAAAACAAGAGGTAAGAGAGTAAGTGAGAGAGGGAAGTTCGTGTGAAGACATCTAGAGGACTCTCATGTTTAAATAGGTCGAGCACTCCAAGTGGAGTTGAAATAGAATTCAAAAGTCCCAGACTCTCATGTTTAAATAGGTTGATCACTCCAAGTGGAGTTGAAATAGAATCCAAAAGTCCCAATCACAATGTGGGACATGTGCGCACAACCCATATCCATCAGGATTTGTGTGCAACTCCCATTCAATCAAAGAACATCCTCCTCTCAATTACATGGCTCCCAACTATTCTATAAGACTACTCTTATTAACTTAATAGTTAATACTAATGGGTCTTACTAAGATCTGTTAAAACTCCATATGAAGAACCACTAATAAAAGACAGTTATTTAATATACAAAGGGCCCCATTCAAAGGGTTGTACCCGCTAGAATCTTACTCCCATTTATTCTGTAAGCCAATAATTATATTACCATAATTATTGTAATAAACTCAAAAGGATTAGATATTATAAAAAAAAAAAAAAATTAAATATATACATTATAAGTAAATATTCTAGTCCCCATAACAAGGTCTGGGATATTACATTAAGTATCTATTCATTATTAAGCATCCTGGAACTAATTCCAAGAAAATTGATGTTTTATTTGTTGCTTACCACTGCTGGTCTTGTTTCGATATTTGTATTCATATTATACACAAAACTGCTTAATTTCTTGTTTAAGATGATTTGGATTTGGTTGGTGGTTTGTTATTCGTAGATTTCTCGTGGAAATGATTTTCTGATTCATGGTTTACTTTAATTGAGTTCAATTTGGTTCATGACATCGATTTGCAGTACCAGAGAAGAAGGTGCAATCCTAAATTTGAGGTCTTGGGCCTTCTGCTCCAACCAAAATTAACCTCAAATCACATGTTCGTCACACAGGCACCTCTAAAACATAATAAATTAGGGTAACCAAGAAAAGTGTTCATATGGGGGATTTGATGGGTGATTGTTCTGATTTCAACTCATTGACGTTGTGCAAATGGTGAGTCATTCACACAGTCAATTAAATCATTCCATTGGGAAGACAAGGGATTCATCACCATGCTCTGGTTGTCTAATAATTGAGGTTGTGCAAATGGTGAGTCATTCACACAATCAATTAAATCATTCCATTGAGAAGACAAGGGATTCATCACCATGCTCTGGTTGTCTAATAATATGTGAGTCCTCAATTCAGCTCAAATGGGTGGATCTTTGTAATTTTTCTTTGGACTTGGGAACATTAGACTTTCTGACCTGTAAGTGTATCTCCTCAGGAATATATGTGATTTTATTAGGGGCAGTGGATTTCCATAGTAACTTAGTTTTAAATATTTGAGTTCTTGACTGGAGACAAGAAGGCTTTGTTTGGCTTGATTTTAAGTTAGGTATTGCCGGATTACAGAATGAAGACGGTTCTTTTTCAGGCGACATATGGGGCGAGATTGATACTCGGTATTTGTCTTTTGGGGCCATAATTTCATTGCAAAATCAAAATGTATATGCTGAACCTTTTTTTTTTTTTTTTTTTTTTTTGATCAATCTGTTCTTCATGTGTAGGTTCTCTTATTGTGCAATCTGTTGTCTTGCTATTCTACATCGTTTAGATAGAATTAATGTGGAAAAGGCTGTGAACTACATTGTGAGCTGCAAGAATTTGGATGGAGGATTTGGATGCACACCTGGAGGGGAGTCTCATGCTGGGCAAAGTACATTATATTTTGCTGTGTTTTTTTTCCTTTTATTTTTTATTTTTTATTTTTTATGTAATACTTTGTTGTGGGTCTCACGTGCTTATCATTCTATATTTTCCATATTTGTGGATTTTTAACATTAGAAATGTAAAGTGTTCGAAAGATCTATTGGCCTTCGATGAAAAAAATCATATCAGACCTGCCCCTTTCGATAATGTGAATCATTCTTATGTATGAGCCATATCATGGAGTACCCTAAAAGTATTTTTTATCCTATGTTCCTAACCTTACATATTTCTCATTGTTAAGATTTGACCATTGTCTGTAATTGTCCATGTGCAAGCCCCAATCAAATTGCTACAATTATACAGTAGGGGTGAGTGATAATAGTGAGTCATCCCAAGATGTGACCACCCAATGTGCATGTGTGCACAAGCCTGTTTTAGATAGCAGTCCCAGACTATGTTTCATAAGCACAAGCATGTTTTAGATTAGTTTTGGGTCTGGCTATATACCAAACTTAACGAATCGGAGCTTAAAAAATGGGTGTTGTATGCAATTGTGACTGCAGTATTCTGCTGTGTGGGAGCCCTTGCTATTACGGGATCTCTACACCATGTTGATAAGGATCTTCTTGGGTGGTGGTTGTGCGAGCGCCAGGTCAAGGCTGGAGGTCTAAATGGACGGCCTGAAAAGCTTCCTGACGTGGGTATTTCTGAAACTGACATTCTTTTTTGCACTCAGTCACTCTTATCATAAGTTCTAGAATCGCACCTCCTAATCCTACCTGCCAACCCAACCTGGCCAAGTGATTCGGGGTATGGGTTGACTTTTTCTACTGCACTGTGGTTCAGGTAGACAATATCAACATGTCGATAGACAGGTCCAGTTTTGTTTAGGTCCACACCTGCTACCCACGTTGGTCAACCTGACAACCTGATCCATTGACATCTCTGTGTAAATGGGTTATCATGATTTTGAAATCGGCAGAAAAAGAAAAGAAGATTTAAGCAGGGACCATTTTGAATTTTGGATTTCAACTAAAATCTTCTTTAAATCTCTTTTTATCTCTTTGTAGATCTCCAAAGGCTGTTTTCATATTTAGAACACCCTAAGCAGCTAAAATCCACTACAATCATTTTTTTTATATTAAATGTTAAAAAAATATATATATATTACTATTGCACTGTTACAGTTGGTTTTGTAGCCTCTGTTGTTACAATCTCCAAAACTTTAAGAAACCTTTGATCGGCTCCTTTTCAGGTCTGCTACTCTTGGTGGGTGCTTTCTAGTCTAACTATCATTGACAGAGTGCACTGGATAGACAAGGATAAGCTTGCTAAGTTTATCTTGGACTGTCAGGTTATTTTTGACTCTACCTGTATTTGTCATTTAGATTTTATTTGGCAAAATGGGAGAGGAGAACCTTTTGACAAAGCGACAAACCACTGTGGTAAGAAGTGGCTGATGTCACAGATTTCCTCCTCAAAATATTTACATATGGACAAAATAGTTATTTGCTTGCTTTTCAAAAATTCATATTTGGTTGGAAAGCTGTAATGTGCAACAACATTTTTTTAGGTCAATAATTTTTGTTGGCATAGTAACCAATGCTCTTCTCTGACCTTCTCTATACTGTTCCATTAACCTTCTCAGGAAAAAGATAGCCTCCATGGTTGATCTCCCAGGCATGAAACCAAATTGATTCTCTGAAACGTTTGTTGTTATTCTTAGTCTTCTCTCAATAACTCTCTCTCTCTCTCTCATAATTTCATCGTATGGCTCATCAATTTAATCCTGCGGTAGTTCGCACAGTTCTGAATATCTACAAGAACAAAGGAGATATTTAGAACTGTGCGAACTACCGCGGGATTAAATTGATGAGCCATACGATGAAATTATGGGAGAGTTATTGAGAGAAGATTAAGAAGAACAACAAACGTTTCATATAATTAATTTGGTGTCATGCCTGAGAGATCAACCATGGAGGCTATCTTTCTCCTGAGAAGGTTAATGGAACAGTATAAAGAAGGTCAGAAAGATTTACATATGGTGTTTATTGACTTGGAGAAGGCCTATGACCGGGTTCCTAGGGAAATTCTATGGAGAGTACTGGAAAAGAAAAGAGTGTGTGTCGCATATATTGAGGCGATAAAGGATATGTATGATAGAGTCGTGACATCTATAAGAACGACTAGCGAAGAGACTAAAGAGTTTCCTATCACGATTGAGCTACACCAAGGCTCAGCGTTAAGCCCATACTTGTTTGCCCTAGTTATGGATGAGATTACAAGACATATCCAGGAGGAGGTGCCGTGGTGTATGCTATTTGCAGATGACATTATTTTAGTGGATGAGACGAGAGAAGGAGTAAATGCTAAGCTAGAATTGTGGCGGAAAACGTTAGAGACTAAAGGGTTTAGGCTAAGTCGATGCAAGACGGAATATATGGAATGCAAGTTTAGTCAAAGTAAGACACCTAGTAACATAGAAGTAAGTTTTGGCGCACAAAAGATAGTAGAAAAAAAAAACTTTAGATACATTGGATCTATGGTACAACAGGATGGAGGGATTGATACTGATGTAAGTCACAGGATTCAGGCCGGGTTGATCAAATGGAGGAGTGCTTCGAGCGTCTTGTGTGATCGGAAAGTCCCCCTCAAGGTTAAAGGAAAGTATTATAAGGTGGCGGTACGCCCAGCGTTATTATATGGATCAGAGTGTTGGGCAGTAAAGCATAATCATGTTAAAAAAATGGAAGTTGCGGAGATGAGAATGCTAAGATGGATGTGCGGGATCACAAGGAGAGAGAGAATTAGAAGTGAGGAGATTAGTGGTAAAGTAGGAATAGTACCGATTGAAAATAAAATGAGAGAAAATCGACTGAGATGGTTCGGCCATGTTAGAAGGCGTCCAACGGAGGCACCTGTTAAAAGGTGTGAAATCATGGAGATTGCCAGGAGTAGGAGAGGGAGAGGGAGACCCAAGAGAAGTTGGAAAGAAACTATTAAACATGACCTTGCCTACATGGATCTAACGGAGGACATGGCCCTAAACAGATTTGATTGGCGTCGTCAAATCCATATAGCCGACCCCACCTAGTGGGAAAAGGCTTGGTTTGGTTTGGTTTGGTTAGTAACCAGTGCTCTTCAGGACACTGTTCTGTGTGTTTGGATTCAGTTCCAAGGCCTTAAATGAAAAGCCAGTTCTGTGAGCACAATCAGTTGATGTCACAAGATATCAAATACAAGAAAGAATCTGTTTTTCTACACTTCCACTTGTAAGTCCATTATATGTGGGAAAGGTGGACACTGCTACATTGTTGTATTTGTTGTGTTGCCAAACACAGGTAAAGGCACTTGGGTGGGAAAGGTGGGTCATGGAAATCAACGTGCGTGGAACTGAACAGCCCGAATTTCTCCCATTCTGGCCAAAGACAAATTGAAATTGTCTTTATATGTGTTCTGGACCATTCATCTTCTGGCCCTGGCCCTTGTCATGGATAGCTGTATTGTGCCCCAAAATCATGTTACAGTGGATAGTTAAGTATATGTATATTTCTATATATATTGTCATATAATGTTCGAAATTAATTGGGAGTGTCGTCCTATAATGTGTTTTTGGGGAATGGCCCATCCAGAGGGGGAGATTCATCTCTTTTCATGTGGGTTGCATGAATGGAGATAAGCTGCTGAAAAATAAACACTCAGCAGCAGAGACCTTCTCTCTTTTAATATGCAGGTCATATTTTCATTGCGTTCATTTTGCGAAATGCAGGACAAGGAGAACGGTGGAATTTCAGATAGGCCAGATGATGCAGTTGATGTATTCCATACCTATTTTGGGGTTGCAGGTATTAGCTTGAATTTCATTGTTTATATGTGTATGACTTTGCTTGTCTATTGCTTTTTTTTATCGGAGGAATCATATGATCTTCAGCTTGAGTTGTGTGGGGTCTGGAGTCTCCAAATGTCATGAATGGTTCAGTGAATGTCCAGTGATATGACGGTCTGCCATGGAAGGACCATGTCAGGACACTTCTACTGGAAGGCCGTGAACCTATTTTTTAATAATGAATGTGGACTTGCTGTAATCTTTTTTTTTTTTTAACCCTTTCAGTCCATTCGCAAACCACCAATCAAAGGGTTAGTAATGTCTTTGTTTGGATTTGTTTGTGACTCTGATCCATCCATCAGAGTATCATTCTCAATCACCAAACCATGTGCTCCAATTTTATGGGTCAAGGAATATGGCCTTTGAAGAAGAAGATGATGATGATGGGGGTTTATTACATGCTCTCTTTAGATAGTTGGCAGATTTCATTTTATATGCATGTCATTAATCCTTGGACTAAATGGTCTTTGGATATTTCTGATATATGTTATTTATAAATCGGGCGACATGCAGGACTCTCACTATTGGAATATCCAGGATTAAAGGCAATAGATCCAGCTTATGCTTTACCTGTTGATGTTGTGAACAAGATTTTCTTTGGGAGATAAATGGTCGGTCAAACCAACTTCAAACTTCAATTGCTTTCTTTTGATTCTTTCAGTGTTCCAACATCTTCATTGAATTGCATCCTTTTTTATTTAATAGAATGGGAATTCCTACCTTGGTAAGTTTAGGCTGGAATCCAGCTCCTGACCAAGATTCTGACTTGGTGCCATAATTTCATCTGCCAACCCATTTGAATTTACTAGAGGGACATGATACGAATACTTGGGCTCCAAGTATGACAAAAAGCAAAATAATAGTTTTGATTTATTTGAAAGCTGTCATTGGCCTTGATGTGCATCATCACTTCAACTTCTAAGCTTACTAGGAAAAAAAATGTTGTCTCTACCTACAATGTCCCACAGAGTTTATCTCCATGCAGTACTTCCTTTTGGGGGAACCCCTTAAAATTCTTTCCTAATTTACAGTCTCCAGCTTCAGATGCTTGTAGTATTGAATGAATGGAAGCTTGTCTGCCAGTGTGGCAGATGAGGGATATGGCTATGACTGTGATAGTGATGCTGAAGTATAGTTTTGCACTGCTTCTTAATCCATGAGCATCTTGTGGGTAGAGATGGCTTTGGTTATGATCCTTAGAAGAGAGACAGACACACCTGCAATTCCAATTTCAAATATCAAATGGGTCTCAGATTAGTGTGGATAACTTCATGAATTAGCAAATGACCTATTTGCCCAAAGACGCAAAAAATGTAATTAAGGAATCATAGATCCAGTATGCATGACATGATGATCACAATGCACGCTATTCATTTGTTTCATGTAATATATAATCAACATTGAGCAGCTAACGAGACTGCAACAGATGCAATTCATGGTGTTACTTTTGTACCACATTTTAAGGTATTCATACTAAGGACGAAGAATTAGAAACAAGTTCTGCACTTAGCAACTCCTGAACAGCAATGATAGCATTAACTATTGACTACTTTCCATGAAAATTTAAAGAAAAAAAATGAGGACAAATGGAGAAAGCCCTTCAGTGCTTCTGAGCACAGGGACACAAGCATAAATTGAAAGGAGCAAAAAACTATAAGGGAAAAATCAAGTGTTCTTAGGTAGAAGCATGATACGTCTGACAAAATTTTGCACATAAGAACTTATCTGCTGACCCCAGATAGCTGGGATAAGGGTCTGATGTTCTATTGCTTGCCATGGATTGGAAGTTTCAAATGCAATTGCCCATCATTTTCTTCTCTCTAAAGAAATGTGATTTTTTTACTTAGTTCCAAGGAAACCATCGCCAAATATATTGCAAATCAGCTCACTTGAAAATGTCATCTATTGTTACAGCATGCAGCTGATATCTAGAGTCTGGGAGGCAGTACTCAGAAGAAAGGAAGCATGAATGCTGTGATGTTGGTATAGGTCACATAGTATCACATCACAGGCCTGATGAGCCAGGCCTCGACTTCTGACTGAAGCCTGTTTCTTTTACGGGTTATAAACTGTGGACTAGGCCTTAGGGCCCATTTGTAAGAAGTAATGCAAGACAATCAATATCTCCAACTTGAAGTTGGAATATCTACTGTTACAACCAAACTACATGCTAAAAAACACATTTTACATTCTTGCAGTCTGCCATGTGAAACTTCCCAGAGTCCCCAATGTGAAAATTGAAAAATAAACCTTTCTTCCATAGTATTTGCACCCAACTCTCATCTTATCTCCATGTTGATGCAGTGTGCACAAAAACAACAGAATCCATAACCATATATAATATAGTAAGTAAATAATGGCTCGTATCTTGTTTCAGTAAAATAAATAAATAAATAGATAATATAGGGAGATTTTTTATGCATTCTTTAGCAAACAAGAGTTAGTACAAATGTGACAGGATAATGTATAAATGCAGTATCAAAGCTTGCTGAAAGCAATGCCTTCTGCCAGATGATATGAAAGAGAACAAGATAAATAAGGCCATTATCATCACTTACAGTTGCCTTAAACCAATTTTGTGTCTTTCTTTCCTTTGCTTAGAGGGAACGTGAGTTTAAAAACAACACTACTTCTGGTTTCATCAGTTGAAGCTCCTGGTCATAGATATTGAAAGGGGTGGTGCCAATCCAAAGGTGTGAATATGGCCATGTCTATCTTCTCCCATGACTTGGGTGAAGATGTCATTTTGGGCTGCGCTACTCTGTGAGCTCCCTAGCTATTGCTTGACTCTTTCATTTAGTTGTATCTGCAATTCACGGTCAAATATTTAAATTAAGCGGTTAATCAAGTGTTAGATCAAATTATGTGTGGGAGAAAAATAGTTTAACAAAAGCTTAAACATACAATTGTGTCCTATGATTCTTGCTTGATCCACGGGCCGTCGAGTATAGGTTAATTTAAACAGGGAGCTGCTATTGGCACACAAAATTTTTCTTTTCAAACATAAGGAATTTATCTTTTTTTTTTATTACATTTTTATCCCTTCATGAAATGACCAAAATATCTATTATCCAATAAAAACTCAAAACTCATTCTTTTTTTATACACAACCTCATCTTCTTCTCTCACCTTTCTCACTCTCCACTTCCTCCATCTACCTTGGGCAATTCATCTTCACTCACATTCCTCCATTTTCTTCTCCTAGGCAACTCATCTTCACTCACATGCCTCTATTTTTTACTTTTTTTGTCGCCTGGAACGAGTTTGCAGGTTCCCGAAATGTACGGTCTTTCAGGGCCGAACAGATGGCATATGTTCGGATATATAGTTCCAAACATAATGCATCTATTCGGACCTATAGTTCCGAACATAAGCAATTTGTTCGGACCTTTAAAACCGAGCAGTGATATTTGATATGAGTGTCCGAACACTATTATTTTGTTCGGACACTCAGGTCCGAACACCTACAATATGTTTGGTCACTCAGAGACCAAACAGAGTCGCGATTTCTGGGTTAAAAACCCTTGCGATGATGGATAAAATGCAACATAAATGCTTGAAAAAACACTAACATTGTTTATAAAAATTTACATTGAATGAGAATCTATCCCCATAACAAGTTTTCATGGAAAAAAAAGGTAATCTAAGATGGAAAAAAAGGTAAAGAAGAGATATGGAAGAAAAATCTGATTTGTGTGTGGGAAGAAAGGGGGAAATGAAGGGATGGGTAGTTTAGGAAATTTTGGTGTGTGTGAAAAGAACTAATGTAATTTTTAAATTATAGAAATGTGTGTAGAGAGAATTTGTGTGCGAAAAGTAAAAATCTGTGTGCCAGTAGCAGCTCCCTTTGAACATCTCTATCCATTCCAATACTGCCCATATGCGTTTCTTGCTAGCTTGTCCTCATTTAAAAATAATTATATTAACAAACTATATGAAGTAGAGATCCAAATTTATAATCGACATAACCAAGAACATTAGTTCAAAAAAGTTACCTCTTCCTTGAGTAGACACATACTTCATCCTTGGGACACACACGACCATTCTACGCTAAGAAATGGTCCTCTCTCTCTCTCTCTCTCTATAAATGTTAAATTTTATTATAAAAATTATTGAATTGTTTCATCATTGTGGTTACTCTTCAATAGTTTTATAATTTTTTATTTTTTATTACCCTAATCAACGAGGCTCGGATCCAAGAGAGGCCACGCTGTGACAAGACAAAACTCACGCCATGCCAACCAACTAAGTTATCCCTTATTCTCAAATTAGCTTGATAATTTGCAAGTTTAGAATATCTATCTCTTTTTATACTAAAATTTATCAATATAATTTTTTTTCTTTTACTTTTCTTTTCTTTTCGCTTCAAGATTAACTCTATCGACAAAAGGAACGAAAACAAACTACATCGCAGAGTATTTTTTTTTCTTCTTTTCTTTATCTTTAAGTAGCCTTCCTTGACTGTATTCAAAATCAAGTTAAGTAATTTAGTCAACCAAATATATCCAGTACGCTGCCATTAGAACAAGAACGTTCATATGTATGATTTGCACTTAGAACCACAAAATTATTTTTCATTTTCTTGAACAGTAGAACTTCTAATTTATGATAGCACTTTTTTGTCATTATTTTGGTAGAATCCACCAAACTCATTCTATTGGTTCATCAATTTAGAACTAGGGAATCAGAATTATAGTCCTCATCGATTGTCTATTTTGTTAAGGTTCCTATTTCACGGCTTGCGGGGGCCATCTTTGTGTAATTTGAACCATTCTTTTGAGTACCCTCATCATAGATGGAGATGATACGAAAATATGAATGATTGGAATCAAAGCATGTTTTGGGTTACTACAACTCCAGAAGAGGAATCAAAGATATTTTGAAATCCGTCAAATTCATTTGACTGTGTTTGTTTGCATGATAATAGATTAGAAAAATGCCCCCGTGCTAAGCACGGGCAATAAAAGTTATAAGATTAAATATTTTAAAAAATAAGAAAAACCTATAACACTATAAATTAAGGGGATTTAACGGGAAAAACCCTCATAAATAACTTATTATTGAATTTGGCCACAATAGAAAACACCACACAGAATGGGCCCTTAATTGACGTTTCACCTTTTTTTTTTTTTTTTTTTTCTGTCGTTTAGTGCTATAGTCGATATCGACTATCATCTATAACTACAATTAAAACCCAGCTTCACATCTACCATTTCCCATTTACATCTCTCGCCTCGTCTGGTGCGAGCACCCCTTCTTTGGAGAGGAAAATCCACTGCATCTCTTAAGTACTCTATTAATGGTGGTGGTTGCACTCCTTTAAAAAGTAGGTACACACATGAATCTTTATTATTGGTTTGATAGTTTCGCCAAAACTTGGCAGTCACCCAACTTGTTGATTAATGCTCTTCCTTTTATATCTTACCAGCCCTAGACAAGCAATCTACGACCTTGATCTGTCCTAGAAAATGGCATCCAAGTGCGTGTAGAGTTGTGAACATTTGATATTTGCTCATAAAAAACAATTCCCATCTTTTTAATCTTCACATACGTTTTTGGGTTTAGAATTTTATATGTGCGTTTTTTTACTGTCCCAGAGAATGACACCCAAGTGCATCTAGAGTTCTGAAAGGTGGATATCTTCTCCTAAAGTGACACTGTCATCTTCAATTTTAGCAAAGTATTTTTTGGGTTTAGGGTTTTAAATGTGGTTGCATTTGACAATACAGACATCACTCCTCTTCTTCTATTTAGCCTAAACTAAAACAGAACATTCATGCCCCATGTTAATTGTTTTCGACTATTTCATTTGACAAGATCTAGAAAATTTAACGGCACATTGACCTTGTACCATAAAATTGATATAAAATGTGGATATGCTCCTATAATGTCTTATTTATTTTTCATTTCGCTCTATGGTTCAAAATGTATATAGTCTATGCACGGCATTGTTTAACAATACAATTAGTACAACCTTTGGAATATCATAATGCATCTACTTTAAACATACCTTCTGCTTTTACCACTATATAAACTGAATAATTTTTATTAATAAACAGCATGTCAAATTGCGATATCCTAATCATATTCCACTATGATGGAAACTTTGAGTTTGACATGATGCGGCCCGTCTATAATGGAGGAAAGCAGAAGATGAGGTATTTATCAACCGACATAACATATAGGTCATTGGTTGCCGAAGCAATTAAAGCATCTAATTGGGATTCATCAACTAAAAGTTTAAGCATACAATACCTTTATCACAATGGACGTGCATTTTCACTGGCTAGCATTGAAGATGATAATGATGTAAACAAAATGATGAAAGCATCGGGTCGAGATACAAATGAGATATACTTATTTGTTTCCAACAGATCAAACAATGAACAATGCAGAGGAGGAGAATAGTTAAGGTATGTTAGTTTGTTGTATCTTAAATTAAACATTTATCATATACTAATCCCAATCCCTCACACAGATTTTGTCATATTGTTGTTGCAATTGTAGGTTTCAGATGATTGACAAGCATCAATATTATCTTGGGAAATCGAGGGATATATTGTTAAATTGCAAGGGAAAAGAAGTGAACGACGAGACAGCCGTTCCAAAGCTTCCTACCGTTAATCTCCAAGAAGATAATGACATGCATTTTTCAACTCTTCGGGACATGACAAGTCCATTGCATACCTCATGTCAAGAAATTGATGTTGATATTATACAGGATTGGGCAGATTATGGTGATGAGAATGATTTTGATGAAATTAATTTGGCCAGAGAAATTTCAGTGGTTAGGAAGAGCGCGAATAGAAGGAACGTTGCCGGGACTAATCCAGTCAACAATGCATGTGTTGATAATATAGAGGAAGGGACAGAGTATGGTGATGAGAATCATTTTGATGAAAATAATTTTATTGGACAAATTCCAGTGGTTGTAATGGGCGCGGACAGAAGCAACGTCACCGAGACTAATCCAGCAGACAAATCATGTCCTTCGAGTGAACATTCAGGTGTTAATTTCGTCGATGACATGGTACCTGAAGAATTGAATGTAGACGTTGGAAACAATTCAGCACGGGAAATGTGGATTGGCCGTGAATTCCCTGATCGTGACACGTTTCGGAAGACTCTGGCCAAGTTTGCAATTAATGAAAACTTTACTCTGAAGCACTTGAGGACCAACATGTATAAAGTGACAGCATGTTGTAAAGATCAGAATTGCCCTTGGCGCATTCATGCCTCCATTGTGGAATCATGACCACAATTCAAAATGCGTACATATAATCCAGTCCATAAATGCTCGAAACCAATGATGGGGATGGCACATAAACAGGCGTCAGCGTTGCTAATTGCGGAGTTCATCATGGATAGAGTCCGACAAAATGCCTATCTGAAACCAAAAGAGATCATGAACGATTATCAAATTGAATTTGGGACAACTATTACATACAGGAAGGCACATATAGCAAAGGAGATAGCCCTATGTGCAGTGCGAGGATCTTACGAGGAGTCCTTTCTAATGCTGCCTAGTTACTATATTGAACTTCAGAGGACCAATCCTGGCACAGTAATAAACATAGACACCACATCTGAAGACCGTTTTAGAAGATTTTTTTGGGCATTCGGAGTTTATCTAAGGTCTTTCATTAATACATGTAGACCAATGATTACTATAGATGGGACACATCTCCGAGGGAAGTATCCCGGTGTTTTGCTCGTTGCTATTACACACGATGCCAATCATAAGCTCCTCCCAATTGCTTTTGCCTTTGCGGAATCCGAGCGACGTGATAGTTGGGAGTGGTTCCTTGCAAATCTGCATATAGCGCTGAGTGAGCCTAACAATTTGACTATTGTGTCTGACCGCCAAAAAGGTCTTATTCCAGCGCTCTTGAACACCATACCCTCCGCCAAACATTGTTATTGCTGTCGCCACATTGCTGAGAATATCAGGGTTGCTTTTGGCGATGCAGCAATTGTTATGAAATTTTGGCATGTAGCCAAAGCGAACAGGCCATTTGAGTACGATGCATATATGACTGATATACGGATGGTCAGCCAAGAGGCATTCACTTACATTGATTCAATTGGAAGACAACGTTGGGCCAATGCATATGTAGATGGACGGCGGTATGACATGTTAACTAGCAACGCAGCAGAATGCACAAATGGCCTCTTAAAGGACACTTGAGTCCTTTATTACAAAACAGGTTGAGGAAATACGAGCCAAACTAATGGAATACTACCAGAAGCGCCATCTTGAATCGCAAGCAGTTACAAGTCGTCTCACACCGTATGCGGAGAAAGTGTTGGAAAAAGAAACGGAAGAAGCCAGGCGACTGCATGTTCGTGTGGCTGGCCTAGTTGAGTTTCAGGTCCAATCAGCGGAGTACGTGGACGTCGTCGATCTTGAACGCAAGACTTGCACATGTCGAAAATGGGATATCTTGGGGATCCCGTGTGTTCATGCATTGGCTTCAATGAGAGTTAGAAACTATGATCCATATGAATTCTGCAAATATTGGTACCTCTCAAATGTATATCGCACGACATACAGTGAAGTATTGCATGTTACTCGTCACAGTAAACAATGAGAGCACACATCCGATGAACGAATTCTCCCACCACGAGCCACTAAACAGATAGGGCGGCCAAAGAAGAATAGGATTCGGACCGAAGATCGTGGCCGCCAGCGAAGGGTAGTCCCTTGTGGTAACTGTAAGGAAAGGGGGCATAACCGACAAAGTTGCCGCAATCCACCGACGCAAACTTGATATATTGCTGAAGAATTTTTTGGAATGAATTTTGGCTGGTTGTTGCTGTTAGTATTTTTGGGAAGGCGGATGCAAATAGTTAATGTGCAGAACTTTTTGGTCGATTGTTAATATATGGTGTGAATATACTGGAAGATGCAGCCGTCTTGACAGTGTACAGTCTACTGATCAACATTTTTTGGAAGTGGGTGGTGAATATTTGGTGTGAATGTGCTGGAAGATGTGGCCGTCTTGACAGTCTACAGTCTACTGATCAATATTTTTTGGAAGTGGGTGGTGAATATTTGGTGTGAATGTGCTGGAAAATGCGGCCGTCTTGACAGTGTACAATCTACTGATCAACATTTTTTTAAACTGGGTGGTGAATATTTGGTGTGAATGTGTTAGAAGATGCAGCCGTCTTGACGGTGTACAGTTTACTGATCAACAGTTTTTGGAAGTGGGTGGTGAATATTTGGTGTGAATGTGTTGGAAGATACGTCCGTCTTGACAGTGTACAGTCTACTGAACAACGTTTTTCGCTGGTTATAGAAGATGTTGTTCAGACCTTGTACATCACGCTGAAGCATTTTCTAGATCGGCATTTAAGTGTTATTCAAACATATTTTTCCTTTTTGTAAAAGATGGACGACCCATTTTAAGGGGATGTTGAAAAACTTTTCTATATATATATTGTTGTTTGCATTGTTCCAAAATTGATATTTATATTTTCTCCACTAAACTCACTTTGTTTGTATTGTCCTAACTCTAATAGCTTGTAATTTCCAACTAATAGACTGTCGAAATCCACTAAAAACGGTTAGTAAAGTATCATTTATATAGTCGACATTAACCATAATAACAGTCGATATCGACTATGACTGTCTTTTTTTAGTTTCAGCTAAATAGTCGATATCGATTATTATTATAGTTGATATCAACTATACTGTGTCTATCTACGTATCAGTTAAACAGTTGTTATCGACTATCATTGTATTTTTTAAGATCCAGCTAAATAGCCGATATCGACTGGTATTATAGTCGATATCGACTATGCCTATATTCCTTGTATCAGTTAAATAGTCGTTATCGACTATGACTGTATTTTTTAAGATCCAGCTAAGTAGTCGATATCGACTGTTATTATAGTCGATATCGACTATGCCTATATTCCTTTAGTATTAGTTAAATAGTCGTTATCGACTATGACTGTATTTTTTAAGATCCAACTAAGTAGTCGATATCGACTGTTATTATAGTCGATATCGACTCTGCCTATATTCCTTTAGTACCAATTATATAGGACTGTCTTTTTGTAATTACAGTTAAATAGTTGATATCGACTATTTCTATGGTCGATATCGACTATTCATCATTGTATTAACACATAACAATTGGCAGTAATTACATTAAGTCTCAATACATTCACATTCAGTGCCCACAAGTACAAGTCCTGCTATACAAATCCTGGCTATATATTCAGAAAACAAAACATATATTGAGATGCATTAACAAACCATTCATCAAGGTGAATGTGTTCCAACTTCATTGAAACATTAACAAAACATACATTCATATAAATCATTCATCAATGTCAACCATTCATCAATGTGTTCCCACTCCATAAATCAACAACTTTCCAAAACCAAAGTATTTCCTCAAATTCAGTGCCCACAAGTTCCACAATTTCAAATACAAAGTAAAAAAAAAAAAATCAATTGAATCCATCCTGCATTCGGCGTCTCCATCTAGTGCCCAAAACCTTCGTCTCCGTCTACTGAACAAACAATCAAGCAGCACGGTGATTAAACCGGTAGGTTCAACAACTCAGGAAGATTCAACCGATTAGCATTCACCTGCCAACTTCTCTTGAATAGTTCAATGACAATTCTGCTACGGAAGTAAGGGATGTCGGACTGTGTAAATGTGATCGGACGACGGTGAACACAATGCTCCGCGAATGCAACAACGAAGACTCCATAGTCATTACCATTGTCTTGTTGAGGAATGTCTTCCTTGATCAGTATAGGCCATAAAAATGGATCAGTCCACCCAAAATGCATATACATAGCGTTCAACCACCCGATCTGCAACAATATCTAAATGGGGGGCCAATTGTTATCTAGGATGAGGTCTTAATTTCAATTAATGGTGGCAATTTAGAATAAACCACAATACTTACAAATTGCTCTGCCTTACTCCGTGTCAAACGATCACCAGGCAGACTGTTGTAGAACTCCCACCTTCTTTCAACAACGTAACCCACAACCAACGTAAAATGGTTCCTATAGTGTAGTACAAACACCAGAGTATGACACTCTCGGGCTTCCCAGACCCTGTGGCCATGCTTACCGTATGCAGCTTCATTACTGGCATCGGATCCTTCCTGCCACCAACTCTGCATACAGTAATGCATACACAATATCAATCAGAGGATTTTGTTAAAATTAAAGTGAAGGACTATTTAGCACGTTTCTTACAGATATGCTTGGGTCCGCGACGAAAGCGGTGGGACATGCGTATCTCAGAATCTCAAAGTAATAGTACATAATATTGGTGTCCAGCCAAGTTCCCTCGTCCAGTGCTTTCTTTAAATCCTTGCTGGATACTATGGTACAAATGCTTGCTAATTCATCACCTCTACATAAAAGAGATGTTTGTTAATAAACAAAATTATTACAACAAATATATTAATGAAGATGGGTACAGTGTGAAAAAACAGTAATGAAACATCCTCCCTTACTTTGTACTGTAATATTTATTGAAACCCCTGACCAAGAATTGCTCCTGCTCGTTTAATACATAGCCTGAATGCACCATAGAATGAGAGTAATCGGAGAACTTTACGGGCACCTTACGGATGCGGGGCAAGCGCTTGATTCTCCATATCAAAGACACAATGGTAGCAGGGGGTACTGCAGCAACTATCACGGAATCACTATGAAGTGACACTAGGGTGTCGAACAATGCCCTGGCTAATGGAGGGGTGTTGAGCACCTCTTCAAATGGTGGTAAGTCGCCTGGCTGACTTTTACTTGGAACTTCGTCATAGTGTTTCTTGCCCTTTCTCCTGTAAGTTTTCGCTTTTGTACTTTTTTGAGCAGATTTCTTCACTCTCAGTCGGAGGGCTAAGTGAAATCTGGGTCAGCATCAGTCTCTTTACCTTCTTCAGGGGGAACAGTATGGGATGGACCAGCACCAGTGTCGGGAACAGTCTGAGGGCAAAAATGGTGTGTTGGACCAGTATCAGTCTCGGGAACAGTCCGAGGAGAAACAGTATGAGATGGACCAGCATGGGTATCAGGAACAGTGTGGGATGGAGCATTATGAGAGGTTCAAGTGCTTCTCTGCAGTTTAATAGTAAAGAACATTGTTAGATTGCACTATAGTAGCATGAAAGTTCGGGTTGCTGCAATTTACCTTCTCTACATCCTCATCAAACTCTGAGTTGTTGCACTCTTCCATGTTGAAGTTTTTGAATGAATTCCCGAATGCTGCTTTAAATGTCTTAAGTTTTTTCCGGATGGATTTCGCCAGATTGGACATGCTTTTCTTCCTTCTGTCCGCCCTATCGCATGATTGCTCTAAGCGAGCAACAAGTTGTTCGACCTAATTATAACCCAATTCATGTCATTAGTTAAAAGCAACATTACTACCGTATAAATGAAAAACGTCAACGCTTTAACATTAAAATACTTACGTATTTATGTGGAACAAATGAGTTTTCCTGCTGATCAGGGGCTTTGGCCTCGGTACCCTCGTTCTGCTCGACCGTGCCTATGTGTTAGACTGTGTTGGCAACATACCAGGCGAGGTACTCTTCAGAATGTGCAGGCTGGGTGCAGTCATTCCCGCACAATCCGAGTTGCTTTCTTGCAGCCCACAATCCTGCTATCTCTTCACCCATATACAAGCTGTAATCAATCACCACTCTCTCTACACGTTCTCTTCTCACGTATGGCATACTGAAGGGAGGGGGTACCAGTTGCTTGAAACCAAATTGCTTCATGACACGCCACATGTTATGCCGCTCAACAATCCAGTACCACAATAGCACGGTCGAGGAGGAAAAAAGATCGCGATCCCCTTTGGGTACGCTCAATCGGAATTTCTTGGGGTAGTTGGAGTACGGCTACCAAGTGAACTGCATATGGTCACGTATAAGAAGACGTTAAGAAAGATAATAGGTAACCAAATTAAAAAATATGTTCAATTATATTGAAAACCACATATATATTTACCCCATCAGCCGGTAAGTTGTTTAGTTGGTGCCTTACTTCCTTGACCGTTGCGAGGGGTGGGTGTTCCCCCAACCTCCTATGCCATGTCTTGAACAACGGAAATTGTATGTCCTTTTTCCAACTACGATCTGGTAGAGGACACCGTCCAATAGTCATTCTAGAGTAAGCCCATATCTGTGATGGAAAACAACAAAATGCGGTCATAAGTTAGCTTTTATATAATGAACAAAAAATGGTATGCTTGAAAATTAATCATCTGTAGAAGCTGCAAAGGCCCCGTGGGTGTCCTGCAGGACTTATTATCCTCCTCTTGTTAATCTTTTCATTTTCCTTCAGCCACTTGCGGATCTTGTCCCCACCAAGTTGCCTTTGCAAGCATTTTATAAAGGTTTGCAAGGCACGCTGGGGCCCATGCGTAATATTGCTTGAATTCTTTAAACAACTCAAGCAGAAAAGTGGGACCCTTCGCACCTGAAGTCTGTGTGAAGATTTGCCCGGCCACCAAAAAGAACAAATATGCCCGAGTGGCTCTAATCTCATCATCTTTGTTAATCTTAAAATCCTCATCCTGCCAGGCAGAAGGCTTGAAATTGTCTTCAAGCTATTTAAATTTTATCGTTATCCCAACATAGTCTTGCTTCTTTTGGGGCGTGATCCCAAGCAACTCCTGGCACACTGGCTCTACATACCTGCCAGGGAAAGTCGGACCAGTAACGACCGGGCCATCGACTGGCAAGCCATAAATATAAGCAACATCTTCAAGTGCTATGGTTGCTTCCCCCGATGACAGATGGAATGTATTTGTTTCTGGATGCCACCTCTCTATCAGCGTTGTTATCAACGCATGGTCTATGACCATACGATCTATCTCTGACAAGTTGTGTAGTCCCATTTGCCGTACGTATTGCTTTTGAGTGTCTGTAAGCACCCATATATCCTTGTCAGGGTTTGTTGGGATACATCTCATGCGAACAAGTTCCTGTAAAAACAATAATTATTGAGGTGACTCTAAGGAGAATAAAATCCAGCTAAGAGATTGAAATTATAGATAGATAATTGATATCTATTTACGTTATACCTCTCCTTGACGAATGCCTTCTGAAATATAATTTGTTTGTGAGAATAAGAGTCCTCTCTCAGCATCATTGGTGTTTTCTTCATGAACTTGTAAAGAAGAAAGTGGAATGTAGATGTGTTTATACAGAAGCATGTAGTTCTAAATCTTGATAATAATACAATTGATGCCAAGGTCTATTATGAGTCCTTATCACTTATAGTTTATGATTTGCCTCATGTTAGACTTGGAGAGCTAATGTACAGAGGGACCCATGATTTTATATCATTGAATAAGATATCTGATATCAGAACTATATATGTGCTCCATGTTCATTGTTGTGACTCATATTTAGTTAAATTTGCTTTTTCGTCTCTCAAACTGTACCAGTAAATATTGACACCAAGTTGACTACACTGGCATGCCTAGCATAAAGGTATTTTCAACATATTTGTAAAGTATATTGGATGTTGAGAAATGAGGTCTTATCTTTGTTCATGTACATCAGTGCCCATATTTATTGAACAGGAATAAAGAAAACCCCAATTACTTGGCTACAATTGATGTTGATCCAAGTTCACCTACTATATTGAAAAGTTATTCATATAACTATGAAAGTAAAATGAATCACACACACAAAATGCACAGCACACACATATGTAAAGAGTCTTGGTTGTGGAGAATTCGAGTCATGGCATGGTTCCTATGCTTTTGATGTACAACAATGCTCATGTTTATTTTCTAAGAGGAATATGATTAGAGAAGGTTGATTACTTGGCTACAATTTATGTGGATCCAGGCTCACCTACCTATTCAAAAACACATGAGTGATAAGATCTTTCAACATTAATTGAGTTGGGTCCAGTGGAGTTAGGTCTAGATACACTGTTACAAATCAAATTAGGTCTGGTTATGGTTCCAGATATGCCATTGAACTGTACTGAAACCAACCCATTTGTATCCCTAGACAATGTTGTCCATGGGTGCTGATTTAATGTATCTTGATGGCTCCTAATAGTGCAGAAACTCTGCTATGCAAAGCTTTCTAACAACCTTTTATGGCCTGGTTTCAGGTCTGACAAGTTCTGATTTGTAAACCATGATCCTCCTGATATGATGTTAATTTCATTTCAATTCCTTAAACAAACAGCAACAGAAAACTCACAATTTTCATATTAGATGAAAATACTATATGATATAGAAGATGAATACAAAGGTAAACCTCAAAGAGTAGACTGATCTAATGCCCTGGCTTTCAATCTTTGCAGGGGACAATTGCCCCATAAATAAATTAAAAAAAAAGAGTCATATTCCTAAAGCAACCCATCTATAATTTGATTATTACATTTTTTTGTAAATATATATTAAATTGAAATCCTAGTAGGTTTATGCCTTCATTTCTAAAGGGAAATCCATTTTTTGGATATGACTTCTGGAACCAACCCCGCCACAAGACCATGATTAGTTCATCATGGGGGAGCTCCTTCGGCTTTCACTAAAGGCTTCAACCCCCACTACGTTGCAGATGGTCTTTACGGGAGACAGTTATATTAGTTTGTAGGTGCACTTTTTACACATTGGTTGCTAACCAAGCTTTAGTTTTTGGGTGTTTATTATCCCCATATAAATTACCAAATATAAATAGCGAATAGAGGTTTCAGGGACCTTTAATCCTTATTGGCAATAGTATTATATTATAGGATTTAATAGGACCTTTAATCCTTATTTGCAAAGAAAACAGGTCATCCTCATAAAAAGGTTAGCACTAAAGATCATTATTTAAAGTAGAACAATTAATCTGAACTTCTCATCAACGACATGATAGTTCAAACTGCGTCTTCCTTAATCTAATGAAAACTATTGGAAAGATGCTCTTCTTGCCGCCCCACCCACCTCCACTCCTCACACACCATATTATAATACTCTCTATGGGTAGCTATGGGTATCCCACATATTAATTAGTTCCGTATTACATCACTCTCTCTAGATTGATCATTAACAAACCACCCCATGTAAGTGGAATGACCATATTTACATAAACACATAAGGACAAAAAAACGAACAATGGAAACAAAACATCAATGACAGAGAACAAACCACCCATATCTAACCTTTGGTGCACGTAAAAAGTAGTCGTACATTGTGATGGAGAAGGGTTTCGATCCATAAATAGGTATGAACCAAAAACTATAATTCTGCAACTAATTAGCCATGATGTAGTAATGATCATGGATATATAAATCTTTGTTTGATTGATAATGCAGTTGGGTTTCGAGTATATGAGGAGGAAAAAAAATATCCACTGCATGTTTGGGGAAGTGATGTGTCGTTCCCATCGACTGTGATCGTGCGCAATTAAGAGATCATGTGTCGTTCCCATCGACTGTGATGGTGTCCAATTAGTACTTTCTTTAGGTGAGTAAATTGCACTTGCTACATTTGTTGCTTAAAGATGATAAAATCACTGAAAATAGAGAGCATGGATCCTATGCTTCAATGAAACAAAATTTCTTCCTCAAACCTAAAATTACTTCACATTTGCTATTTGGAATCTAGTTGGTAAATTCCATTAAAATGGCTACTTCATTCAAAACCCATTCACTATGATTCAGAAAACCAAAAAAAAAAAAAACCCAAAAAGGGCAGCGTTGTTAGTCGGTGCATCCCTTTCTACACGAACAAACTAGAAACTGTGAATATAAATGCATTTTAATGAAACTACAAAGTTAGAAGTCGATTACTAGGTCAGTCCCTTCCGAAGGATCAATCCCATCGAAAACCAATAATCTCACTCCAAATTTAGGGCACAAATACGAGAATGACAACAAATATACCTCCATGTGCGTTCAAGGGTGTAGAATCTTTTAAAAGTTAGAGCAAATGTGATAGGGGACCACCGTTTGGGATCACCGTTGTCGGTTGAGAGAGAACAATTGCCAACCAAAGAGGATGAAAGTGAAAAAGGAAAAAGAAGAAGAAGACAATGATAGTTACAGCGGTTTTGTGGGTTTTTTATGGAGCATGAATAGTCGATATCGACTATAGCACTAAACGACAAAAAAAAGAAGAAGAAGGAGAAACGTCAATTAAGGGCCCATTCTGTGTGGTGTTTTCTATTGTGGCCAAATTCAATAATAGGCTATTTATGAGGGTTTTTCCCGTTAAACCCCCATAAATTAATGATATCTTTATCTTGATGTTCATAATTGTAATCAGAAATAATTGATTTATGTATATATGAAATACAATTTTTAGGATTTTCCATTTCTAATATTTACAGCCTCGTTTAAAATGCAGAGATTGTCAATACAATAATATAGTGAATACATACACATTTGCTTTTGAAGAAACATATACAACATTTTACTCTCTACTTGAAACCATGAATGAAACCTAACGACAAAGGAATGATAGGTCTAAGATTGTCACCAAACATGTTCTCTGAGACAATTTTATGGACAATTTACTCTTGATAGCATAACCCATTACAAACAATGTTGAATGTGCTTAGTATGGTATGTGATGATTTACTATTAAGGATGTTATTGTCACAACAAATGACTAACAGTTGAATAAGGATTTCCTTTTTTTCGCAAGCAATTGATTACTTATATTTTAATGCATTATAGAGAGTTGCAAGCCTCAGTCCATGACATTAACAAAAGATTTATCCTACTCACATCGAAGTCTATAGCTCCAGTTCAGCCACATCTGAAGTTGCCCCTAAATCTGATATTTCGGATGATTTGTATTAACAATAGCACCAAATATAAGAGAATTTTACATTTTAATATACGTAAAGTCTACAACTTTATGCATCTACCTGTTAGGACATAACAAATAAGATTGCAAACTTTGTCCAGTGGAGCAAATGGGTTGATTTTTATAATACAACCACTATAATTTTCCGCTAGAAGAATTTCATGATTCATCTGGAAACATTATTCCTAACTATTTTTAGATCAATCCTTTTGATTTTTGGACTCTGTTAAGAACTGCTACAATTATTATATATGAAGCAAAGAACCGCCCATTTGCTAAAACCAAACCGAAAGGAACCGATTCGGTTCAGCTACGGTTTACAACTTACCAAAATTTAAATTAAGGAAAAAGGGCAGGAGAGAAATAAAATTTCCAAAGTGAAAGTGCCCAAATAAGCAATTTTCAGATAATTACTAAAAACTCATGTTAAATCAAATAAAAAAAAATAAAAACTTTCAACCATCATAAAAAAAACCATATATAGTAAAAGATGTAATTAAAAATGTAAAGAGTAGCCAAAGCAAATAGAGGAAGGGGAAGCAACATACCGGCAAATTTCAAGGAAGCGAGCGCATTCTCATAGGAAAGATACCATTTATAAATACAAAGAAGAAATAAGCAAGCAAAGAACAAAGAGAGAGGTCTCCATCATCATCAATGCCCATGATGTATGATTCATGGATAAGTTATCGAGACACGGGGAAAGGAGTTGCTGCCACTTCCATTTCCATGTCTCTCTTGCAAAATTGCAAATGAAGGTAGAATGAAGGGTTTCACATTACCTCTCTTGAGAAGTTACATAACTTGTGAGGAGTCGAAGAGTTGGGGAAGCATGTGTTATGTATGTTTCCTAATAATTTGTTAGGAGTAAAAAATCAATGAAAGGTATAAACTAATGGCAGATGGTAGTGGAAACGGTTCTCCAGAAGTTGAACCGACGGTCGAAGCCAATTGAGTTCAGGGTCAAAATAGCATGGGCAACAATATAATTCATAATATTAAATTTTAATAAAATATTATAAGATTTAAAATATACCGTGATATTTATCACCATAGGCCTAAAATAAGAAATCACTTGGAAAAGAAAAACCAAGTTGCATCCACTTAAAATAGAAGATAACCAATGTATGAAAATCAAAATAGAAGTAAACAGAAAAAAGGACGATAAACAAAAAGATCTAACATGTAGAGTCAATTTTTTGTGTTGATAATATCACCCGTGACAATTAAAATCAAGTTTCCAATACATTGTTTCTAGAATAGCAAATTCTCGCATTTGAATAATCATAAAAATACAAAGACACGAAGAAAAAGAATAAACCTTTTGTAGTTCCTTTCCTTAGCATAGCTCAAAGTTGCTATACACAAAACATATATAATTAACTTTCTGAAGAAACTTCGAACTTGATTTATTTCTATATTATTCAAATGATTTGCTAACTCCTGGAAAGAAGAAAGAGATAGGCCCTTCTATGTGAGTTCTCTTTCTCTCTTCATAACCCCTGGACGTGAAATGCATTTGACAGGTCTAAGAATTGCTTAGAAGATAGATTGAAATTAGAGGAGTTTTAGAAGAACCTTAGATGATGGGAAGAGTTGAGAATGGAAAAAGGCGTGAGCGTATCTAGGGACGGTTATGGAGATTCTGTCGATTGTATCATTTACAGAGGCAATTATGGAGATTTATATCAATTATATCATTTATAATGTAATAACCCTTTTAAGTTACTATTTTTAGAACACTCTCCGTCTTTAAGAAGAGTCAAAATAGGGAAGACGTCAAAATCAAATAAGTAATCAGACTCAAAATCAAATTGGGAACCACTTCGCTTCATATATAATAACTCCCGGTCGATATTCCAAAGTGGGGCTGGGTCCCTTCCTCATTAACTTATTTTAAGTTTTTGTTAATAACTATTAATAAAAAGATCCTCTATGGTGTAGTAGTAGGGTCACTATTTTGAAATCCATATTATCCTGAGTTCAAATCTCAGTACATACCATGATTAATTTTTACCATGTCATGAAAAGTGCGCTTTACCTCTGGCCCGACCTAATTTACCCCGACCCGATCCATTTGTTAGGGTCAAACTAAATTAAATTGGTAAATTGGATGAGTCAAAATCTCATATATAATAATAGGAATTGAATACATATAATTCATGCCATAAGTAGTTAGAAATGAAGATAAAATGTGATTTTTCAAATATGAGCATCAAATAACCTTTTATTGTTAATCAAAGGAAGATGGAAAAAGAACTACCGACCATCATTCTACCACCATTCACACATATCTCTCTAATATTGTTTGAAAAATGCATGGTTATTTTGAAGAATACCTAAAGAGAAGTCGGGTAAACTCCACCGTAGTATTATTACATTAGTCCTATTTCAAACCTATAATCTTTGGATATGAATCGTATTTCTATGCTGACTGCGCTGTACCTTCGGGTTGGCCTTATACTGGAGTTGGAGGCACATGTGTTCCTGTCTAATAGCAGCGAATATGGATCCGGACTGGACTTGTCATTAAAGCCTATAACAAGTCGCCACGTCACTTGTCTGCCACATGTCAAGAGTTAATTGGCTCTAATCCGGCCCATCAACGTGGCGATAGCACCTTACCGTCTTTCTGCTTTACGACCCCGCAAGGCAAGTCAAGTCAAGATTGAGAAAGAGAGAAAGAAAGAAAGAAGGAAGCAGAAGAAGCACAATCGATTCGATCGACGAACTAGAAGGAACAGTTACAGAAAGAAATCATTCATTTGGTCGGAAAGATCTGGATAGTCGAGCAGAGAGAGTCGTGGCTCCTTCTGGGCCACAATCCCTCTCTCGGAGAAAACAACAATCTTCATCATCATCTTCTCCTTCTTCTTCTTCTCTGTCTTCTCAAACCCTATCTGGCCGTACACGTATCATCTACAGAGAATCAAAGCCGCCCGATTTCCCCTTCTGGCAACAGACCTGGTTCCTCGTCCTCCTCCTCTTCATGGCTCTTTCCCTTTTTGCCCTCGCCCTCGTCCTCTATCTCTCCCTCGACCTCGATCAATCGTCTCCCTTCCCCGCCTCCGCCGCCACCGAAGGCAACGAGGTCCGTTTTCCTTTTCCTTTTCGATGCACTCCAAATCGCAATCTGTTTCAATTGGTTTGATTTCTGATCTGATTTTGAACAGATTGTGATTTGAGATGCATCTTAAGTTTTAACACATGCCTCGGCGGCTTGCTTGCTTTTTTTCAAAATTGGATTTGGGGATAATCGTGTGATTAATGATTTGTTATTCTATTTGGGAATGTACAGATCACGTATGGGACGGTTCTTAAGCTGATGCATGAGAAGACTAGGTTTAGGCTGCATTCGCATGATGTGCCCTACGGTTCGGGCAGCGGGCAGCAGTCGGTCACTGGTTTTCCTAACGTAGATGATTCTAATAGTTACTGGGTGAGTGAGATCTCCCTTTTTTTTTTTTTTTTTTTTTTCTTTTGGGTTTTGCAGATTCATGTGTTTATTTGATTTGTGTTGGTGACAAGCTTTAATGAGAACCAAGGATTGTAGAGTCTATAATTTCTTTTTGTAGTTGTTGTGAGACTTGGGTGATTTGATTATTGCATTTTCACCTGGCCTACCTTGATTAATACCATTGATTATAAGTGATCTTTCTGTAAATTAGATCACTACTTGTAGACAAGTTACATCGATTAACGAAGTTAGACTTCTTTGTTAACCCTCGATTGATGGGATAAGGCTAAGATAATGATGATTGCGTTTACATGCTTTCTTTTTCTCATGTCTTGTACATTGCAAAGTTTTTGGTTGTTTTTCTCACTAATAAGGTGTTTAAAGTGAATTATGTATGTCCTCGTTTCTCTTATGTTGTAGTGTTTATATACTAATAGAGAAAGTGTAGATATAAAGTTTGTCCATTACTGAGGTCTTCATATGATTAGACATGGTCTGTTAGTTTCCTTGATTAAATTTGGTTGTTGGTACAATGGAATTCTGCAGATTGTGAGGCCTCAGCCAGATTCATCTGACAAACAAGGTGATGCCATTAAATCTGGGACTATTATCCGCCTCCAGCACATGAGAACTCGAAAATGGCTACACAGTCACTTGCATGCATCCCCGATATCTGGTAACCTAGAGGTCAGTAAGGGCTTCATTGTTTTTCCTGCATTTTAGTAGCTGTTAAAGGGAAGACCAGTTCCTCACAATCTTGTATCTGCTTTGTTCCATCATTGATGGATGCTATTATTTAAATAAGTTTGTTTCTGGTTTTCATAAAACTTTACTGATGGATGGGAACAGTGGATGGTGGCTATGTGTGGCTTGATCAATCATTTGTCTTTCGTTTGTAAGCATAGACACCCCACTCAGAGAGTATCGTTATCTTCACAATGTTGACTTTCTTCTGTTGTTTATTTATTTATTTTTATTTTTTGCTATGTTAGGCTACTGGTAAGGTGTGATAGTTTGAAGTTGAAGCACCCTGGGATTGCTTTATGGGCATGTGTGTGATACTAAAGTGCCAACACCACTCAACCGTGAGTGTGGTTGTTTGAATTTGGCTGTAGCTTCCATTAAACCTTGTTTGATGGCCTTTTGTCTTCCCAATAGTCCTAAGGGGTTGTTAGTTTGCACCCATTTACGCATGTAAAGTTACAAATGTGCAATGTTGACATGTGTAAATAGGTTAGTGTTTACACATATGCTAGTTTATTTGTGCCCATTTATGCATCACATGTGTGAATGAGGTATGAAAATGGTGTGTAAATGAGACACTTTCATATGAAAATTTTCACCCTTGAAAAGGTGAATACATTTCAATTGTTACTGATTAGAAAGGTGCCAAGACAATGTCTGCTTGGAATAGGTCATAGTATCAAATTATAACCATCCTCTTCTACATTCTGCAACTCTTGTGCACTCTAGACTTTTAATCAAATCATCATCATCATCGTCGTCATCATCATCAAAGCCTTGTCTCAACTATGTCGGGCTCGGTTGCATGAATTCTGTTTCTCCACTCTGATCTCTTCTGAGCCAAATCCTCAAATAAGTTGAATTGGTTTTTAATCAAAATCATTCAAAAAAAAAAAAAAATAAAAAAAAATTGACCCATTAAACCCAAAAAAAAAAAAAAAAAAAAAACAACTAATTTTATGACTTAAATCTTCATAGAGAGGTATAGTAAATTTTTTTTACATATATAGTCCGAACCATTAAATGTTTACTTGTGAAAATGATGCTTCCAAAGAAACATGGTAATGTGTTTTGCATTTGTAAATCTTACATATGTAAAACTCACATGCGAATTTTACATATGTAAATCCCATTTTCATTTCCCATGCATTAAAGACAAATTACCCGTGAAGCAATTTATTGCATTTGTAAATTTTACATTTGTAAAATTCGCATGCAAATTTTACATATGTAAATCCCATTTTCATGCCCTATGCATTATCGACAAATTACCCCTGAAGCAATTTTAAACAGAATAAAAAAAAAATGAATAATGTGAGTATTTTCTATTACTAGACTTCTTGTGCTAGACTAAAGCCTTAAAAACCATATCATCCACACTGGGTGCTTAACAAAAGAAATCAGAAGCCCAGTTGCTGTTTGGATTGGTCTCAGTCCTGTTGGGTTGTTGTCTGACTGTTTTCGCTACATTTTGCCTTTGGTTTGCCTTCTCCTGCAAGGTCTTCCGGTCTTCTTCAGCATCAGATGGTTTTTCTTCTCTCAGCATGCTGCCTGCGGGTTTAGGCTGAGTTTTGTCTGGGTTATCATCGCAGCCCCATCTACTGTATTTTTTGGTTTGCTGTCTGTGTGCCTTGACTGTTTCCTGTTCTCTGGGTTTGCTCCTTGTTGGCTTGCTGTCCTGATGATGTTGTGTTGGGTGCTGGCCTGATGATGCTGTGTTCGGTTTGGCAGTCTTGTCCAAGTTTGGTGTGGGCCTTTTGTTTGAGGTTGCTGTCTGGCTCCAGGCATTGTCTGGGTTTTGTTTTGAAGTTCTCGGTCTCTTGTCTATACCCTTTGATTGGCTTTTGCATTTCTTTTCTGTATTGCAGCCTCGTTTTGTGGCTTCAGGTTTCATTTTTGAGCTTTCCTCTTGCTGCCTCTGCCTATTGCAGGTTGGCATATGCCTCGGCATAAATGGTCATTTTTCCGGGGTGTGGTAGCAGGTTCAAAGCATTTCTTTGTTCTTTGTAAAGAGGGTTTCCCAGCCCTTCTTTTTGGGGATTTTTCAATATTTGTTATGGGGTTTGACCAAGTTATTTGCAAATTTATTGCAATCAACTTAAATAAGGAGATAATTAAGTTGGGTAGTCATATCTTAAACCATTCTAAGATTCTTGTTTCTTTCGGAGAGTTCTTGAAAACCTGACCCCTTGTCAAGTTCACTTTGGAAGCGTCTACAATCTTTTTTCCTATTTGTAAGCTTGTACAATTTTTTTTTAAAGTACTTGAAAGTACATACTGACATTGAAATTGAAAAGATTTATGCAATACTTGTTAACCTTGTGGTTTATACACTTATTCATTTCATTTCTTTAGTACCTCCATATTATGGTATTGTTTTTTTCTACAATGTTTTGAACATATTATGATAGATTGAGGTGGCATTTGGCAAATCTAAAAATCTTGCCTCTATTTGTCTTAAAGCGGTTTCAAACGGAGTTAGACCAATCAGACTGTTTGGATTGTGGAAAGGCAATGTCTACTTGAACCAGAGAATAGACATTTTATGTCTAATATGGGAAGGACCCAGAAAGCCAACTTTTTTATACAGACATTCCTCTGAAGCAGGCAGACACAACTGCTACTGTGAACCAATGCCTCATCTTCTTTTCCATTTTTCTTTTTCAAAATCTGAGGCCTTAAATGATAATCCGAACCATTGGAAATCTTCAACACTCTAAAAACAGCTATATGATAAAATTTTGAGCTGTTGATTATTTATGAATCTCGAGATATTTGTGAAAGAATGTTAACTGTTAGATCTGCATTTCTGGGCTTTTGTGGCACCCTTTATCAAGATCCAAACCGTTGGTCCTCTTCAGAAGCACAAGAACGGCTATGTGTTTGAATTTCAACCTTTTAACTCTTTATAGATCTGCAGGAATTCACCAAAAACCGTAGACCGTTGATGGTGAGAAATTTAAATTGACTGGGTTTTCACGTGATTCAACAGTCCCCTTTTTTCCCTTTTTTAATTGTGGGGCGCTAAATGTCGATCCAAACCGTTGGATATTTAAGAAGCTTAAACACGACCTACATGTCAATTTTGATCCGTTAATTCTTCATGGATCTCTAGATATTTGTAAAAAAAAAAAAAAAAAACCACGACCCATTAGATCTGAAATTCTAGTAATCATGGGCATAGTTATCAAAATTCTACTATTCGTATTCCGAATCTTAAGGAAAATGCTTCGTATCTATGCAATGAATCTCATTTATAGATGAATCTTAGGATTCAGGTGTAAATCTTACAATTCAATATTCGTTTTTTCGAATCTTACGATTCAAGCGATTCGGCTTTACGATTCAAGCGATTCGGCTTAGTGAGAATAGCTACAACCACTAAATTAATATTAACAATCATTTACCTTTTTTCTTTTTTTATTCTTTCTTTCTTTTAGCGTTTTTACTTTTAAAAATTATTTAGTATTTAAAAAAACCTCTTAAGAATATTTGGCTTTGGGAAGGTTTTAGAGATAAATAGAGAACATGCATTTAATTAAAGTATTCGATTGTACATATAGTTAAAGAAAAAAGAAAAACAAGAAGAATATATCACGAACACTTTCTTAACTTAAAGAGATATCCTGCCATTCAAAAAAAAATAAAATAAAATAAAAATTCAAGAGATATCCTATTGTGTAAGATTGATGGTTATGAATAACTTTTTTTTTCTTTTTGTAATTTGTAATTTTTTTATGATTCACGATCTGATTAGATTCATGGGTATGAATGATTTACGATACAATTCCAATTTCAAAACTATGATCCGATTATATAACCTATAAATCCTTCATTTGTTGTTTGAAAAGAATAACTCATGACATAAAAATATTACAGAAAAATGTATTATCATAATGTATTATTGCTGGTGTCGGGTAACGTCTTCTGGTCCACTTTTTTTTTTGGGTATCGTCTTCTGGTCCACTTTTTTTTTTTGGGTCCTTGACCTGAATCCGACCCATTGGGTTTCAACTTAGAGCAAGACCTGGACTTTCTTAGGTTATCTGGTTGGGTTTCATGTTCTTTTGGACATCCCTCTGAAAATCATATGATCTTTATTTGGACAGTAGGTAGTTCTCAGTAAATATGGTGAAAAATTAATCCTAATCTCAAGGCTAACATGAATGCATAAACCTATGTTTCAACACGAGTGTTGAAAAACTTTAGAAAAGGGAGTGGTCCTCCATATGTTCTTTCTGAAGGTATTATGTATTTATGGTTAATTCTTTTCAATTCAGTTATAATTCCGTACTTTGCATGGATGCTTTAGAACACATCTATTTCTACCCTTTTGGTGGCTTTTTCCCAGTCTTGCTGCAGCTTCCTTCTATTCTTATTTCATTGTGGAAAGTTAGAGGAGGAGGGCGGTGTGGGTGGGTTGGTTCACCTTCAATTTATTGAATATATTTTTCTAGGAGGACCTAGGGAATTGCGCAATTTCATCAATATCCATTTGATTATAAATTTCATTCCGTTTTTCCCTTTGAGACTCCACAAAATCAAGGGTTTGCATCTCCAAAAGATTTGCGTGTATATTGAATTGAGTTGCATACTGCTGGTTTGACATAAAACTTATTTCATGTCTAGGTGAGCTGCTTTGGAGGGGATGCTGATTCTGATACAGGAGATTACTGGAGGTGACATAGACCTGCTATTGCTCCTCAAATAAGTCATATATGATTATCTCTTATATTAGATTGGTGATGCCATTTACTGTGCCATTTTCTGCAGGCTTGAGATAGAGGGGCGTGAAAAAACTTGGAGACAAGATCAAAGGATAAGGCTGCAGCATATTGACACTGGTGGCTACCTACACAGTCACGACAAGAAATACTCTCGAATTGCTGGTGGTCAGCAAGAGGTAATGGCATGCATTCTTAGAGAAGAAAAAAAATTTAGATTGTAGTTATGATTTTAGGATCAAGGGTCTCTAGGTTATCCGAGGTTGCTGTAAGCCTGTAGGGACCACCTGGAGATAGGAAGGCAAATTTAATAAGATCTGATATGGTTTCACACTATGGGCCATACTTATTTTATCGAGTAAGAAATGTAGGCAGAAAAAAAAAATGCAATAATAGAATGCTTGGAATGCCTTGGTTTTTGCAACTACTGTTCTGTTATTTATGTGGGAAAATGAAACATATGTGAGCAGCAGGAAGTACAAATGTAGGTACCTGTGAGGGGACATTTTAAAATACAAAAGGTTGTCTGTGAGGAAAGATTGAGTTTTCCTGTAATTTTGGTGCCATCCCCTCTTGCATCTGAGTCCTAAGAGGAAATCTGGATTTTTTCTGTAGGCAATAAATATGATTGCTTCAATTTTCCCCCACTTAGTTTCTTATCTTCCTGGTTGCGGTTCTCCCTCAAAGAAGTGAAAAGCTAGTTTCTTTATTTTCATATTCTCAGGTTTTGTGGCTGATAGCAATAAAACATATAATATAATTCGTTACATGTTTACAGGTTTGTGGCATTCGTGAGAAGCGTCCTGATAATGTCTGGTTGGCAGCTGAGGGCGTATACCTTCCCATAAAGGGAAGCCAGTAGTTACTTGATCTCACAAAAAGGTATAAACATGTAGTGTCGTTTTGGTTCTTGCAGTGGCTTATGTATTAATTATTGTAGATGCAGTGTTTCTTCGGCAGTAGATGAACTTCTCACGGTTGTTATGGCCTTGTAAGAGTTTACCTTGGACTTCTGCTAATCACATATATCCAAGACCTCTGCTTTTGTACTAGGGTGTAGCTAATTGACTCATGATCTTGGTCAACTAAAGATCCTTTGGGAGTCTCATTGTCTCCACTATCAGTTTCAACGTTTACATATGAAAACATCTATGCCTAAAAAATTTCTTATATATTGTTTTGTGTAGGCTTTTGGAAATATCATATTATGTGCTTGAGCGGTGATGCAGGCCAGGCCCATGGGTCCCCATGGGTCGGCCAGCCCATTGGGTCCAGCCCTTAGTCCCAAAGGGCCCATCCAATTTACAGCGGGAATTTATGTTTATTAGGAGTCTTAATTAAGAGTGTGATTTATATAGGAGTCTCTGAATTAGAAGTTTAGTATGATTTGGTTTCTTTAGGATATTTAATGATTTAGTTTCTTTTAAATTATTAGTTCACTTATTGTCTAGGAAAGAAGAGTCCCACTAGGAAAGGGGATGTCCAATCCTTCCTATAAATATGTAAAACCTATTGGGAGAGATAGTTTTCATTTTTTCAATAAATGGGTGGTTTGTGTTATCCCTTATAATTTTTTGAGTCTCTTCGATTGGAAAGTATTCATATGTGTTGAGTCCTAAGAGGGATTCGACCAATTCCCATCCATGAAGTTGATCCTAGCTTGAATCCATCTAAGATTGGGCACACTCTCCTGTGGAGTTTGTCCACATTTGTTTCCATCTTGGATCCGGGACTGTTTCAATGGGCATCAAAGTTGAACGACCATTTTCGATCAGCTTCATCAGGTGATCCATTCCCATCAACTTCACTTTGTTTCTTTCCATATTCCATCCCATCATCCCGCCCTCTACATACCCAAACCCACATCAATGACCCATCCTTGCCGAAACCTTAATCCTACCCACCCACCCACCAACACATAAAAACCCGAACTCCCTCAGACCCTGCAACCTCCAAATCCAGACTGCGTAACCTGAATCCTTTGCAATCCCAACACTCAACCTTCCATATGCCCTAATATGAAAACCCATAGGTGAACCCATCCCAAGACCACTCTGCAAAATCCTAACTCTAAAGCCCAACCAAACCCACAGAGCTCCAATTCCCTTACCACCATATTTCAAAAAAAAAAAAAAAAACCACCCTTACCACTGCCTCAAACACACCTAGTCGAGCTCCGCACCGCCACCAACCCACCTTCATCCTTCCTGAACCCGAGCTAAATAAAAAAAAGGGTGAGAAGAGTACCTGGCACCATTCGCTGAAACCATCTTCATTGGTACCACCCCTTCACATCAAGCCGCCATTATCTTCGACGAGCAACAAGGGGACAAAGAGGTTCTCTTCTCTTCACATTCAACAAAGTAGCAGAGTGGAAGCTCTTCTCTGATTTCAGCATGCGGAGAGAGAATCGTGTAGGGCAAAAGGGTTTTGTGCATCTAAACGAGCTGCTCGTATATGGTGGCGTCGGCAAAGATTTGCTTTCGAAGAAGCTCCAATTACTATTGAGGGAACCACAAAGAAAGAAAGAGAATGGCAGGACTTGAAGCTCTTCGTTTCTTTTCAGTCATGAATTTCGAAAAATGAAAAAAAAAAATGGTTGGGGGAGGGGGGGTGGGGGGCGGGTAAAGAGAGAAAAATGCAGCCAAGCCGAGGTGCAAGCTGAATCTTTACCCAATTGATTACTGTAGTACTTGCAGAGGTAGTTGTAATTGTCACCTCCCCACTTGTCTCAGGGGACGTGCAAACATGGCTAGAAGTTTCCCATGCCAGTTCGGGCCATCTTTTATCGGGTGAAGCAGACTCGACCTGTCAAGGGCTCATCGACCCATTCACCCTCATAGGTAGGGGTGCATGGCGTGGCCTGCTGACTGGTCGGCCCTAGCTGTGCCGTCCACGGGCCGGCCCACATGCCCTTCCTAATGGGTTTTTATTTTTTTACATTTTTTTATATAAATCGAAAGAGACTTATGGACTTTTAGGGTTTTCAACTTGAAATAAAGTTGAAACTCCTAAAATAAATGAAAAAAAAATTGTTGCTAATTTAAAATTTTGTTTTTTATTTTTTATAAAAAATTAGCATTTATTTTATATAAATGATGGGTCGGGCCGTGTTGTGCAGTGCCACGGCCTAGGCATCATGGCCCAGCATAGCTTGTGCAATGCGATGGGTTGTGCAATGCCATGCTACGGCCTAGGGCACCCTAGCATGGTTCAAAATAACGACTGTTATAACGTCTGACGGGGATTTTTTTTTTTAAACCATCCTTTTGGCCTTCTCTTTCACCTTTTTCAGCTGCCTTTCATCTCCGAGAGCTCCCTAAGTACTACTACAGCCTCTAAGCACCTAAAAGCTTAGATCTAAGCCACTTTTGGGTAGATTTATCCGTGGAAAAATCAAATCAAATCAAACTCAAGGGACCTGTTTGGTAAGCTTATTTTATTGTGTTTTGGAATTCTTTTCAAGATTCAACATCAAAATGACTGAGACATGTTTGAGGTGTGTTAGATCTATACTTTTGGAGCAAAAAGTTACAAGTTTTAGCACTGGATCTTTTCTATCATTTTATAGTATCCTGGATTTTTTGGATATTTTTTCGGAAATTTTTTTTTTGGGTCAAATAAAAATTCGCTCTGCAAACTGCGACACGATGACCGCAAATTGCAATTTTGAACCATGCACCCAATCCCAGCACAGCCCAGCCATTGGCCAGTGCCGGTTGCGATATGTTTTCACTTGCGCACTCCTGAAAATAATATTTACTAAGACTAAGAAGGTTAGCCCATTCTTCGAAAGGAGTTATATTTTATGTCCTTGCATTCAAATCAATACGAGAAATATTGGATCCTTGGATGAAATTCGAACGTTTTATTATCGGCACAGTATGGAACTTGGTATTTTTGACAGTGAGGTCTATTGTGATCAATTCCTTAAGTTGCAGCTAGGAAAGTTGATAGTTGATGAATATACCCACAAATTTCAAGAACTGTAATATTTTATATGTACTGGATGAGAGCAAGATACATAATTTAATTCATTATACTAGAGGTTTAAGATCAGATATATAGAAAATGAAGTGCCGCCAAACCGTTCAAGAAGGATGCAAAGAAGCTATATGTGTTGGGCACAGACTTAGACATTCTTAGTAAAGAAGAAGAGCTCATATAGTTGAAACACATTTTGTCGGAGAGGATAATCCCAGACTCGTCATATGTCAACTTCTCGCCACAAATTAGAAGGAAGAAGAAGAGTGGAAACAAACTAAGGTATTCCAAAGAAGAATAGTGGAACAAACTTATTCTGCACACGAGCAAGCTGCGAAGGCAAGTTAACTAATATGTTTATTGATCGTGGCAGCGTGATAAACTTTGTTGTGAAAGAGATTATTAGTAAATTTCATTGGCCAACCTAGATGCTCCCAACGCCCTACAGAGTTGAATGGGCTAATGATCCTATCATTTCAGTAATTCATCCATGTTTGGTAATTTTTTATGAGGACAATATTTGGTGTCATGTGATCTATATGAATGTCACTCATATTCTTCTTGGGCCACCGTGATTATTATTTTTTAATCTAAATTGTCTACAAGGACTAAAAGAAGAACACATATTCCTTCCTGTGGAAACGATGACAGATTAAGCTCATTCCATTGCAATCAATAATATCATCTTTGTCCACATCATCACCTCCTACCGAAGACCCAAAGAGAGAGCAGAAGGAAGAAACAAAAGATGTGATTATGCCATAAGAGCTATAAACTATGACAAAAGACATCAAAGATGACTTTGAGAAGTAAGATCACGGAACAGAAGATGTCACGACAAAATAAGATGAAATAGCATGCAGAACTTCTAATATGGATCATATTTTGGAAGAAATAGAAGACAAAGTGACCAAATTCATTTCTGTGAACAACGTTGATCAAAAGATATGAGAGGCAAAGGAAAAGAACAACCGGACATTGAGGATATAGATCCTAATGAACAAGTCTAATAATCCAATAGATCTAACAGTAGTTCCAAAAGGGCCCTGTGGATCATCGACGAACAATTACATTTTTGAGGAGGTTCCTAAAGAAGGACTGATTGTTGAAGTCCCCCACATTGACTTCATCTTTGAGGATCAATGATGGATATTCAAAGATTGTGATCTGTTGGTTTGAAGCATCTTAACGGTCAGATCATAAATCCAAGTTGAATTAAGACACAGAAAGAAGCAATACCTCTAGTCTACTTCTACATGGAGCAAAAGACTAAGTCAGGCTTTGAAGGCATATGAAGAAAAAGAAGATCAAAAGAAAAATCATAAGTTTGTTCAATTGATCTTTCGACCCATGTGGACATTTATAGAACTCGAAGTTCAGTTCCGTCCAATACAAGAACTAATGCAGCCCAGACCATTTGGTTAGCCAACCCATTGGGCCAAGCCCACAGGCCCAAAGGGTCTATCCAATTTACAACTGGAATTTCAGTTTATTAGGAGTCTTAATTAAGAGAGTGATTTATTTAGGAGTCTTTAAATTAGAAATTTAGTATGATTTGGTTTGTTTAGGAGATATAATGATTTAGTTTCCTTTAAATTTGGAAAGGAGTCCCATTAGGAAAGAGGAATTCTAATCCTTCCTATAAATATGTAGCTCCTCCAATTGGGAGAGACAATTGTCATTATTCCATAAAAGAATGGTTATGGTTTTCCCTATGGTTGCGAGTGTTTCTCATTGATTGAAGAGTGCTCATGTGTGTCGAATCCCTAGGATTCGTCCTCACTTGAATTTGGCCGACTTTCCTGTGGAGTTTGTCCATATTCATTCCATATTTCCATTGCGGATCGGGGAACTGCATCAGGTTGTCTCTTTATCCATCATAAGAATGCAACAAAATGAAACTAAGCCGATGGTGCAAATCTTGCTTTATTATTTACTACTATCACTGTTGCAAAGCATCATAGAGGAAATGTAGAGAGTCGAACATTGGAGAGTAAATGTAAGAAGAACCACCACTCATGCAGGGAGGCACTATCCCATATGGAAAAGATCCTGCAGCCTCCACTTATGCTCCACAGTGATTCTCTGTGGCAGTATTTTGGTGGTTGTTTACTCTCTTTTGTGTAAATAGCAAATATACTAGTCACCTCCCCAAATGGTATAGTCTAGTCTATTTTGTGGTTGTGATTGTCTTGTGTAATGTAATCTCAGCTTATATGTGAATGCAACTTCTCTTTATGCCAAAATGAAAAAAAGAAAAAGGGGATTAATGGGGATTCAATTGCCCTGTTTGAATGGAGAGAAGAAGGCAGTGAAAACTCTCCAAAGTAGAAATTCGACCTGCAGACAATTTTTGCCACCTCTCATCCAAATGAGAGTTATCCTCTTCTGTATAAAGAACTCAGATCTGAGTTGAAGCAATTTTCCATTTGATTTGCTGACAATGTGATAGTCCACATGTAAATGTGAAATGTCTGCAGGAGTAGGATCAAACTTATGCTGGTGAAGGGTACTCATGAAAAGTATCATTTTGATGATCTAAACCTAATGGTGGTTAGTGGGGACAATAAGATGGAATGAGGGTTTGGCTGCCCGGCCTTTACAGGAGTGAGGCCATTTTGCCATGGTTGAACTAATCCCAGCCTAATTTTAGAGTAAAAAAATTCCGTTCACCACTCTGGCGTCTGAACTCCACTTAAAAGGACATCTTGTGCTAACTGGATCGTGCTCTTAAGATTGAGAACAGTAGACTAGGCCTTTTGCCTTAAATTGTGTGTAATGAGCTATTGGGCTGGACTTAGGTATGAATGCAGGGAAGAAGATATTGTGATGGGTATTTGTAAGCTTGTAGGTCGACAAAGCAAGGTAGGAGAACTCAGGGAGTTTACTCTTGACTCGGCCAGTACCTTGTTTTGATGAATGACCGAGTCAAGTATTGGGGAAACTCGGTTGAGCCACCTCATTTTGATAAATCTTATGCATTCCGAACCATTTGACCGGTGAATTTAATCTCAACAGTTGCTGATTATTTTATAAGTAATTAATGCTGGAGGTTTGGTGCTAGCAATTTAAAGTTGATTGAAACATAATTTGAGCCTTGCATTTGATCTTTTATATCTGATGTTTGGACTTAAAATTCTGTACCGCAAGTTCCTTATTGTAGAGAGAGAGAGAGAGAGAGAGAGAGAGAGAGAGTTGCGGTACATGATATTAACAAGACATGGGAAGAGCCATTCATGTCACGGAAGCTTTGTTGAATGGATCGGACCTAGGTGAGAGCAGGTACCAAGGTCTTAGTTTTTATGTATGCTGTGAAGAGAAATGTTCTACGAACTACAGCTTATACAGTCCAGATATGTGGGGCCCACTTGGGCAAACCTTCAATAAGTACAGCCCCTTCGCACACTCATCCACCCATGATCTTGTAGCATACCTAAACATTGAGGCTATTCAATCAAAGGCTAGGATTATCTTAGGGGGCAGTTTTTCTTTCTTTTATTTTGCCATTATCCATAAGGTGACTTTTCCATAGCTAATAAAAAGGTATCTGAAGCGGGCCTCACGAGCTGAGCTTGTAGGAGAATATTGTATGTGCTGTGAATTTGGAAAAATGGAATCGTTTAAGAGTGTTTGCCTGAAATTTTAAATGAAATAATTTTGTACTTTCCCACAATCAAGTGAATTTTTCCTTTCCAACGTGAGAGGTATCAGAGAAAGGATTTCATTCTTTACAGTGAAAGTTGATGTCGTACATTTGGAGCTCGCATCCTTTGCATATGTGGCAAATGAGCCCTGAAGCCTCGGAGAGGTCCAACATGCCTTCTTTTAGTTATACTTTTGAGTCTAGTCGCTCTTCTACTTTCTATCACATCTATTAAACGTCTCAATTCTCTATTGTACTTCATTTTTTTTTTTTTTTTTAAGGGGTTATTTATTTATTTATTTACTTTTGGTAAGAAGGAGGGTAGTCCCATGGTATTTGACCGTATACGACTAATCCCCTAGGCACATACTTCATGGACAACCCCACAACATACATGCACTAGGTAAATCTCAGGGTTGTTGAAGTGGGAGCGAACCCTTGTTCATTACACTTAAATTAGAATTATGAATGATTCCACAAATGAAAATTAATGCATTTTAATTTGTAAAGCTTGAGTATCTAAAGATTTGACCGATGAAGAAATGGAATTTATATAGCTGATCACATCATAATTTAGACAAGGCTTTGATGATGAAGAAGATGATTTGCAAAAGTTTTTAGACTTTTGGTTAATGCGAAACAAATCTCTATGTAAAAATAGCCATGGTAGTAGTAAAGTGGGAGACACAGGAAGTTTTGTACAAACCAAGTGAGGCCTTAAAATGTGTAGACGAGGGAGATAATTGGAATGATTTGTTACCAGTTTTGGTGGTTTGTAGTGCAGACATACAAATAATGCCATGTGAAACAGAAACATTCATGATTGGTTTGGTGGATGGCAAGTCTGTAAATGGGTCTGTTAGGGGCCAGGTCTAGTGTACCTGGTCTCAGTTATTCATTAGGCCCTATATATACATGAACCAGAAGCTTTACCTGTTTGCTATGAATATAATAAGAATGTATTTCATCATCACATGTGCAGTTTGTCTGAGGCATGTTGTGAAAACGAAAGTCATTTTTCAAATAAACTAAAATACAAAAGGAAAATTAATATAAGTCAATGTTAAATTTTACTTTATTATTATTATTATTATTATTATTATTATTATTGTTATTTGCCATTGTATTCTGAGAATATAACGATTTTCCCACATCAATTTTGCTGATATTTAACAACATTTCCTGATGATTTCCTTCTAATCGTGTACTATTTCCAAAATGATATTTGTGTTACTGAAAACTGTACTTAATTAAGAGGGTTATATTATCAATTATATACACTCAGGTAAAACGATGATATTTGTGTTAAATATGTCGCGGTAGACGGGGCCTGGTTTATTTATAATTGGGCCAAAATAGGCCCAGTTACAGCCCAAAGGCCTAAAACGAAGCCCGAATCCATCACAAATATGGGCCGGCCTGGGTTATGAGCATCTTCACTCTGAACTTCAAGGTTAAACTACTCTCTTCGTTTCCATTTACTGCTCAGTCCTGGGGGCCTACAATCCTTGTGTCATCTTGACATTCACTTTCTTTTCTGGGTTTCTTTTTTCCAGTTTCCCATTTACTATGGGACCCAGCAGGAACCTTTATGCTGTTATATTTTCTCTGTGTGTGTGCGTGTGTGACAACTAGGGCTTTTAAGTCCTGGACTCATGGTTTCCGTACCTCTCCCAAAGAGGGCAATTTAGTGTTTGTTGCCATATATCTTTTTTGGACAAACTTGCTTGATAAAGTCAAGCAATTTTAATGTTGGAAAATACATCTCATTCATTATTTCGTGAATGAATAGAGTCTTCGGGGAATGTTCTGGGCATTTCAATATTGCCCTCCTTCCCATGCCCTGTTTCTTTCATTCTCACTAATTAAAACCCTTTACCTAAAGATACCATGGGTTGCATGTACATTTTCTGTAATTCCTATTGATGATGCCAAAAAATGGATTTCGGGCACCACTAGTCAAGTTTAGGATAATTAATGTGAAAAATAGAGAGAGAGAATTAGAGAGAGAATGAGAGAGAGAATGAGAGAGAGGAGGTTTATAGTGGTTCGGTCAGTGTGACCTACGTCCACTTTGAAGTGATGGTTTTACTTCTCAAATATGTGACGATTACAGAGAATACTTGAAAATGATGGTAATGGTTGATTGCAATAGTTTGCTTGCCCCTCAATGCTAGAGGGGCTCTGTATTTTATAGTCGTCCCCTAACAGATGGGGAGACTCTTCAGCAGCGGACGCTACCTTTTGGCGGAGTCTCCGAACCGCCCTTAAGTGACGAGGCAGATAAGATATCCTCCGCAAGACTTGGTAAAAGCAGGTTAGAGGTAACGACGTTCTGACTTCGTACTTCGTGGATTCGGACCCGGACCTACCCATGACGAGTGGATCTGGACCTGGGCTCGACACGGACCCGGGTCATTCAGACCTGACCCAACATCGTGAACTGAATCTCTTGGATTTGATCCGTCATCATGGTTTGGGCCTGACCCGTCGTTGTGGATTGAGTCATTTGGGTCTGACCCATCACCTATTCCTCAGAAATCCCCTCAATTTCCAACCCTTACCCAACACAGAGTCCCTCAGTACATTATTAGATGTCTTTACACCATCCAAACTACATTCAGTGAAATTTAAGAACTTCATATACAGAAAGAGGGAAATAGAATGGGATGGAAGAATGAGGGAAAGAAAAAGAGGATGCCACGTGGTTTGGGTGCTGCTGGCAGCAACACAGAAGATGAAAAAAGAAAGGGAAGATTTCAAATAAGGAATTAAGTTTTTGCCTTAATTAAAAAAAGGACACAAGTCTCAAAAATTCTCAAATTAGGGCCAAAATTTTTCATTAAGTTTTCAATTAAGGAGAACTCGTCATTTAAAGGTATTTTTCGGTGATTTTAAAGAGATCCCCCTCCACTACCTCTATCTTCTCCTCCTTTCCATCATGGCGTCCTCACAATGATTTACGACAACCAGCATCTCTACAATGATTGGTGGCATGCAGTGGCTACTGGAAGCGTGCCATGGCTTACGATAAAGAATAAGTTCTCCAAAGAGGACTTCTCTTTTCGGGGTTAAGTTTCTTTATTTTTCTAAAAAGCCCCATTTTTCTCTTTTAATTTATGCAAGAGAAACTGGCTGAGAGGTCATGGCTGACATGGAGCTCTAGGCCTCTAATACATGTGGAGCGTAGGCTGCGTAGCCAGGATGGTGTTTCTCTTTCTTTTTTCCTTTTATTGACCCAACCCTTTTAATCTGATGGTCTCAGATTCAGACCCAAATCAATCCTTCCCTGTAAAAGGTATTCAAACCACCATCGTGGGCCCACATAACAATAATCTGAATTGTTCAAGATACTCCAGTGCTATATCCTTGAATCTAGATTAAATAAGTGGGCCCCACCGTCCGATTGAGCACATTACATAATGTTAGATTAAGGCATATGATTAGTAATACATAAGTTGAGCTAATTATGTTTCGGTTAGGTGCTCAATCGGATGGTGGAACCCATTCCTATTGAATTGAGATTTGAGGATATGCCATCGAAGGAAAAGACAATAATAATCTTGAGCGGTCTGAACTATCATCATGTGGCCCCATGGTAGAGTAATTAATGTGACATTTTGGCTAGTTTTCTCACGTGGAGATCTTGGTTAACCACACCTTGACCGTCAATTATGGACTTTTTTTGTCAATTGATTAAATCTATTATATTCTGTATTGTGCACTAAATTCAAGTTCGTCATCAAGAAAAATGCCCTTAATTTGAGTGAAGGTTATATTATTTTTTATTCTGTCCTAACATACTCCTGATTTCATCAACCATTAAGAGACTTACATCCGGCACGAGTCAAGGTGACTAGCAACAAAGGCTCGGGGTAAAAATATTACTAAATTCTTACATCAAATTGCGATCCCTTTTGATTGGTTAGGAAAATAAACTAAGATCGTTTAAACTTTGTGGCAAACTTAACTAAAAATTATAATAAATTTTAATGAAGATAATTCAATGGGTAAAAAGAAGAAATTAATATGAAACTTGATAAGAACACATTGAACCCATGCTGCCCGGGCCGTATTTTGAAAAACAAAATCTAAAATAATTATTGACTTAAACAATAAATACAATGTTTTTTAAATTATTCTATAGCAATTATTTAAATATTCTATAAATTAGTTTCTATTTTGGTGATCAATTTTGCAATAGTTAGAAATTAAGATTTAGAAAAAGAACTTTTCTTTAATATTTATTACAAAATTTAATTATAGACTTGATAATTGAATTTAAGATTTTTATTTATCAAAAGGCAATAGTTCTACATATCTTATGACTTCTGCTTATATGTCTTGTATTTGGGTCAGGTTATCTTATGTACTATTTTTTTAATTAGGTAATATATCCCTTAAAAAATGAAAAGATGGACGACGTAAAGTCGAAGTTTAGGGTACAAATTGTCTTTGTACTTTACCCCTATAACATTTACTACACTCTCTTGTCCGACATCGATTAAGAGTTTTTGTTTACCAAGCTTTTTTCTGCATAAAACAAATTATCTGCACATCTAAAAGAGAAGGTGATCAAAAGTTCAAAAAGAGAAAAAGGAAAAATAGAAAAGACAACAAATCTACAAGAGGTTAATACCAAACAAAACTCGATAGATTCCCAATCTTCCCTTGGTGTCCTTTTTAATGATTATATAGTTTCACCAATTATGATTCTGCTCTGTAAAAAAATGAAAAATAAATTTCATTAATAATTATTTATAATCACAAAACAATACAAGATCAGAAAAGCCAACATAATAATAAAAAAAGAGAAAATAGAATCAACAAATTGAAGGATCCAAAAGATATAGAAGAAAACATATTGGTAGAGAAATCAATGAGAAGTACATCTGGTTAAAACAAAAGGACTACCCATCATCATAATTTCTCTAACTATTGCTATTATTAATGGATTCGGTTTCTAACTTATCTTGTTTTTTTGGTCACTCTCGAGCCTACGAAAAATGATCTCTCTGTAAGGATTATTATCCTATTAAAATATTATGTTGGCAAATTCGTTTTGAACAAAACTGGGACGCTTTTATCAATTGTATTCTTAGTGGACTGTGCAAGAAAAATGGCTACAAGGACTCTTGCCATCACACGTGGACTCTTGCCTTTATCATATGTCTTGGCTATGATGACATCAGATGGTAACACAAAAGTGTCAAAGGAATTGTTTTGCCTCGGGATCCGTGCGTCATGAAGTGAGGAATTGCAACTTGGGCATTCGAGACAGAGCCTCGATGCGCTCAAGCACGCACGCCTGGCTCGTGGCAATTGTGGTTTATTCGGGACTTTATATTTTTATTTTAGACACTTTATTCATTGGAGTCCTACTTACTTTACAAGTATTGAGGCACGAATAAAAGCCTATTTAATGCATTCCTCTCTCAACTCTAGGGCACCACACTCCCATCCAAAAAGCTAGAGATCTATTGAGAGATTGTTTTTCTCTCCAAAGCTTCAAGTTGTTTTGCTGAAGTTCAACTTTTTGGAGGTTCTTTCTGCTACTTTTCTGTAGTGGACTCATCTTGATAGTGCAAGCGCGATGATGGTGCACGGCGAGCAATCGACAAGATCAAAGCAGTCCTTAGGTTGAGTTAACAACTGGGAAAGGGTTGCAAGTGTCTCTTGTAACTTTCGTTTTAAATAATGCTTGGTTATCTGTTGGCCTAGACGGTAAGACTCGTGGTTTTTTCCGGAGTTGGGTTTTCCACGTATAAATCGTGTGTCCTTCTCATTGTGTGGTTTGATTACTTTCTATCTGATTTAACACTAATTACTAGATTAATCGTTTGTTTCATGAAATCTAATAGAGATTTAGTTATTGGGACCTAAGCCTGTGTTAAGGCCGTTTTTTTCAATTGGTATCAGAGAAAGGTTACACTAATTTGTTGTGTGATCTTTTTAGCACTATTCTCTAATGGATTTCAATAAAGAAGGTAGGTCTACAAATAAGCCCCCTTTTTTAGATGGAACCAATTATGCTTACTGGAAGGTAAGGATGGTTGCTTTTCTTAGGGCTATAGACGATCAAGTCTGGGATATTGTAGTGGCTGGATACTCTGATCCCACTATTGTTATAGATGGGCATACTAGCCTGAAACCCAAAGCCCAATGGACTGTTGCTGAAAAGACCAAGTCTAATTGTAATAATAAGGCCATTAATGCTATCTACAACGGAGTGACCCTAGCAGAATTTCTTAGAATTTTCGCGTGTCTTAATGACAAGGCAGCTTGGGATCTGTTAATGACTGTCTATGAGGGAACAGACACTATCAAGCAAACCAAACTTCAAAACTTGACAACCACTTTTGAGACGATTTGGATGAAAGATTCTGAAACTTTTGACGAGTTCAATTTTAAATTGACTAAAATTGTGAACTCAAGTTTTAATTTGGGAGAACCTATACCTCAAACCCAAATTCTCAAGAAAATATTGAGGCCTCTCCCAGAAAGGTTTCGTCCCAAGGTAGTTGCCACTGATGAGTACCAAGATCTAAATTCCCTTAGTGTGGAAGAGTTAGTTGGGAATCTGCAGACTTACAAAGGTAACCATTGTCTTAGCAAGAATGGTAAGGAAGTTGCTCTCAAGTCTTCAAAATCAGTGGACGGTAATTCTGAATCAAAGTGTGACTTGGAGGATGCTGAGTTTGAAAAATATTTCATTAAAACTTTCATAAAGATGTTGAAAAATAAAAAGGCTAAGAAGGATGGTAACAACAAGGCACCCTACAAGACCATATTTGTGCCTGAAAAGAACCCATCTAAAGGATCAACCAAGCCCATCAAATGCTTTGAATGTCAAGGATATAGTCACACTGCTGCTAAGTGTGCCAACAAAAAAGAAAAGAGCAAAAGTAATGTTCTTAATGTTTCTTGGGAAGATGAGATAGATGAGGAAAATAGTGAGCCTGAATCTCCTGATAGTGAGTTTAAAGATTTTGTTGCTTTCATGACTTTGTCTACTTTCTCTTCTATACAGGGTTCATCTGACAGAGAGTCCAAGTCCGATGAAAATTCAGATTTTGACGACTTCTCTGATGATGACAAGGACTGGAAAACTGCATACAAGAAATTATTGCAAGATTCCATACGCATGTCAAAGATCAATAAGAAAAGAGCATTAAAGCTGAAAGAAATAGAATCTCAAAATTCGTCTCTAACTGCGCAACTGGAAGAATCACATGCTAAGGTAAGCCAGTTAAAAGATCAACATATAATATTGTCTAATAATCTTATTGCTATAGGTAATGAGAGTGAATTGTTGAAGCAACAAGAACTTAAAGGAAAATCTGAGATGGACAATTTGAAGAAAGAGTTGAGTCATTGTAAAGCTGAAAATGTTGATTTAACTGGAAAGCTCAAGTTGACAACCTCTAAATTGTCAACTGCAAAGGCCTCTTTGGACTGCATGAACAAAGGTTCTATGAAGCTCGACGAAATACTTGAAAGCCAAAAGACTAACTTGTCCAAATCTGAAATTGGCTACACTCATGGAGCTTCGTCATCAAAAGATAAAGATAAATCTATATTTGTTCAAGGGCCTACTGTGTACTCCATGACACCCTTAATTCATAAGTCTCCACCCTTAAAATCTGTGAATGTTAAGCATGTGCCCAAGCCTAAATTCACCCCTACATGTCACTTTTGTGGAATTAAAGGGCACATTAAACCACACTGCAATAAAAGAAGAAATTATATCAGAAATCAGATGAGGAAGAAACCTTCTTCTCCTCAACAGGTAAAGACTAAGCTTGTTTGGATTCGTAAGATTGACCTGAGTTGTAATGTGGTCTACACTACACTGTCTAAATCAATTGAGAATGCTAAGGTTGATCCCCCTCTCCGTAAGTCCCTAGGCAGTGGCCTAAACCACTAGTCCTCAAAACATGTTTTGAATAGTTCATGCATACTCATTCGGGCTAATTTTGAGATTATCCGGCATGTAATGCACTTTAATTTGTTGGATTTTTGAACTGAGTTTTCTTTTATGATTTAAGAATTTTTATCATGTCCACAAGTACACGATGACTCACTTGGACACTCACTTAGGGTCAATGAGACTCTAGGATTGACAGGATTCACGGTCTTAGTGGTTTTGTACTTATTCAGAGCATCGATTTTGATTTTTCCACTTCTCTATGCTCTCTTCTTAATGTCTATATCTATCTATGTGACCCAAAGTGCATAGAGATTTATGTAGACCGACACAATGGAACTGTATCCTATAGGGTTCAGAAATTTCTACCAAAAAAAAAAAAAAAAAAAAAAGAGCACTAGAACTTGAGCATTTTTATATGTGAAGAAGTTCATGAGAATATCTAATTTTGGTCTAAGAAATATATATATATATATAAAATAAAATTGTGTGACATTAACGCGGTGCTTCACATCTCATTGCTGATCAGATTGTATATTTTTGAAAGGTGAGAAATTTGCTTTGTATCTGATGAGTGTTGATTTCTGGTCGATCTACGATTTCTTTGTGGTTTACATTTAAGATCATCTCACTGACAATTTACACTCATGATAAATTCCCCAAAATTGTATTGCCTCATGACTTGCAAATTATTGTATTTGATCATCGAGGGCTTTCGATTGTTGGCCTGATTGAGTTTTGCATTTGTGCAATTTTTTTCGAGGATATAGATTATATGATTTAGGGGGAGCAAACTCTTTGTCAATTCTAAACAAAAAGGGGGAGAAGCTGAGATAGCTCATGAGAATATGTGTGCATGAGATTATGTGTGCTGATTAGTGTTGCTGAATGATTTGATTATGTTATTGATTACTTTTAATTTTCAATATTTCATGCTTGATCTTTTGTCAAGTTTTCGTGAATAGGATTTGCAGGGCTGAATTGAATATTGTCTTTGTATTTCGGGTTATATTGTTTAGGTAAAACTTTTTTTGTATTTAAGTGTTTTGTCCATGAATTGCCAAAGGGGGAGATTGTAAGGATTATTATCCTATTAAAATATTATATTGGCAAATTCATTTAGGACAAAACTGGGACGCTTTTATCAATTGTATTCTTAGTGGACTGTGCAAGAAAAAAGGCTACAAGGACTCTTGCCATCACACGTGGACTCTTGCCTTTATCATATGTCTTGGCTATGATGACATCAAATGGTAACACAAAAGTGTCAAAGGAATTGTTTTGCCTCTGGATCCGTGTGTCATGAAGTGAGGAATTGAAACTTGGGCATTCGAGATAGAGCCTCGACGAGCTCAAGCGCGCACACCTGCGCTCGAAAGCCTGCCTCATGGCAAGTGTGGTTTATTCGAGACTTTTTATTTTTATTTGAGACAGTTTATTCATTGGAGTCCTACTTGCTTTACCAGTATTGAGGCATGAATAAAAGCATTTTTAATGCTTTCCTCTCTCAACTCTAGGGCACCACACTCCCATCCAAAAAGCTAGAGAACTATTGAGAGATTATTTTTCTCTCCAAAGCTTCAAGTTGTTGTGTTGAAGTTCAAGTCTTTGGAGGTTCTTTATGCTATTTTTCTGTAATGGACTCATCTTGAAGAGGCATTCAAGGTAGTTGGTTCAAGCGCGGTGAAGGTGCACGGCGAGCAGTCGACAAGATCAAAGTAGTCCTTAGGTTGAGTTAACAACTGGGAAAGGGTTGTAAGTGTCTTTTATAAATTTCTTTCTAAATAGTGCTTGGTTGTTTGTTGGTCTAGACGGTAAGGCTCGTGATTTTTTCCCGAGTAGGGTTTTCCACGTATAAATCGTGTGTCATTCTCATTGTGTGGTCTGATTACTTTCAATCTGATTTAGGATTAATTACTAGATTAATCGTTTGTTCTTGAAATCTAATAGAGATTTAGTTATTGGGACCTAAGCCTGTGTTAAGGCCGATTTTTTCACTCTCTCAATTGGAACTAAGCTTGGCCCAAAAAAGGAAGTGTCAAAATCTACTTTGCCTTATTGAATGGCCTAATTGTTCTATTTTTTCTCATAGTTACACATTTGAATAACCCAAAATGGGGCCTTGGAGGGAAAAAAAAAAAAAAAAACACATCGAATGCTCTGTAGATTCGACATTCTATATGTGTTTTTTACATACTGAGAAAAAGCCGGTTGCCTTCTTCTTTAACCGATTAATCAGAGTTAATGGTAAAATCTGTAATCAAGACATGGCAAGAGTACAATTGACCTTATTTTCATATAAATTATATCAATTAAAAAGGAAAGAGGTAAACGATGGCTATATTGGAATAGTCCTCGAAGAGAAACATCGGAGGGAGGAAACGTTGGAGAGGGTGGATTTTGTTGCCGCAAGAGATTCTAAGTGCATGCGGTTGAAGAAGCCCATATTCTCAGTGAAATTGTCAATGTTTTTGTTTGATTATAAACTTGGAAGTTAAATACAAAAATGAGAATGAACAGTTGGAATACGGATTAAGGGGGCTTTGGATGACTGGTTGATATTGAATGTCTAATCCTTATATCATGGAGTAGATATAAGTAATTAAAAGCAAGTATCATGGAGCAGTTTTTTCATGCAATCACTATGGCCATTTCAATCCCACAACTATCATGTCCTTGATAAGTTAAAAGAGTGGGTCCCACCTGATTAATTTAAATGACTATATAAATAACGACGGGTACCATGGAGCAGTTCCATTTTGCATTCATTATGGCCATCTGGATCAAAAGTTTTTATTTGCAATCACATAGCCATTTGAATCCCACAATTGTTATGGTCTTGAATAACTTAAAAGAGTAGGCTCCACCTATTTAATTTAAATAGATATATAAGTACCAGTAGGCATCATGGAGCAGTTTCGTTTTGCATTCATTATGCCCTAGATAAGTTAAAAGGTAGAACCAACAGTCATTGACAAACATTGTGGTGGTCAAAATTAATTGAACAAATCAAAATTGATTTCTCAATTGAAATAGTCCCTTTCATATATAAGAATTGGCCGATACTTTTAGATAACAAAAAACGGGTTTTGTATTTGGAAAAAGAATATAACAAATGTTTCCAAGGTAAACCCAATACCCTATTCATAGTTTAATCCAAACAATTAAAGAGAGAACTTAAGATTAGATCTTATCACATTTCCACCTAAAGTTAAAAAAGAAAATGACAAATATATAATAGAAGTAGCTAAAAGGTAGCAACAAAGACTTCCCAAGTGATCAAATTTCATAAACAATAAAACATAAATTGTCATTTTCATTACAAAAAAAGAATCTAAAAGATATCCATTTGTTAAAATCACAGTACATAGTTGATCAAATTCACAAAAATAAACCATAAGATCAATAGGCATCATGCAAAATGAACATGAGAGAGATCTCAAGGAGAGAGAGGGTGAAAACTGAGTGGTTAAACGAAGACAAATAGATGGGTCTCCCTTTAGGGTTACGGCCTTTTTTTTTTTTTTTAAGGGATGGGTGGGAAAGCAGTATGTGGGGTATGAAATTACCTCCATCATCATCATCAAAGCCTTGTCCCAACTTTGTCGGGTTCGGGTACATGAATTCTATATCTCCATCATGATATATCCTAAGCTAAAATCCTCGGATAAGTTGCACGTTTTAAGATCTAACATTACTACTTTCATCAACGCCCTCTCCAGCCTATCCCTTCCCCTTGGTTGGCTATCGGCCTATATAGAAAAGTTTTTTTTTTTTTTTTTCACCTGTGTTGTTGCTGGCCAGCATTAGATACGTACAAACCATCTCGATCAAGTGGGTTTATCTTACTTTATCATCTTGATGCTACCCTTAAATTCTTCTGAAATCACTTATTTCTGTTTTCGTGCTTCCTAGTTTCACTATATATTCACCTCAACACACTCTTCTATGATTTACTCATTTTGTGCATATTTTACTTATTGATTGGTCAACATTATGCTCCATAGGTCATTGCTAGTCTAATTGTTGTTTAGTAAATATTTTCCTTCAATCTTTTTGGAATGCATTAATCACAAAGTACACAAGAAACAAGCCTCCACTTCAACAACCCTGCCTTTATCATATCCACTGCATCCCTCTCATTTCTCCAGCCTTATTAATCATCGAGCCAAGGTATTGAAATGAGTCTCTTTATGGTATCTCTTGAGCTTCAATTTACATAGTAGTTTTAGCTCTTTGTACATGTCCACCGAAATTGCGCTCCATATGTTTTTTCTTTTTATGACTTATTTTAAAGCCCTTGGATTCCATAGCTTTCCACTTTCTTTCAAGTTTCGCATTTATACCATCTCTTAATTCATCCTACCTACTCTTGAATATAAGCAATTTCCTCATCCATAATCATTGTACAAAGACAAGGGCTTAAGGCCAACCCTTGATGTAAACATGTCACTAGAAACTCACGTATCCCTCCACCTGTAGTTCTTGTACTCATAACAACTCCCTCGTACATGTCTTTAATGAAAAAAAAAAAAAATGAAAAAAAAAAAAAAAAAAAAGAGGAAGTATCACGCCGGTCGGACCTTTTATTGGCCTTTATAAGAAAAGCAAAGCCCTCATATCCCGGGTGCTGAAAGCCGGTTACCCTCACAGGCTGGCCAGATTGACAGCCCCATATCCATCCAATATTTGAGCCTCTTTCCTAGACGATGAAGGGTTAAGATCCTCCGAGCAAATTAGATCGAGCATAGTATGATGAGTGACTGCATGTAATTTCTAAGTCAGGAGCATGACCCACACCATCCACAAAGTACACATTTCTCCTCTTCCTTGTTATGCACTTGTTTCCTCGTTTTGAGAAGAAATGCATTGAATAGCAGCGTGAGAACCATGAAACCATTTTCATTTTATTGTTCCAGTTCCTCGTTCTTCATGAGGTGGGCCCTGCAAAAGCCTCATTACACCATTCATTTATTTACTAGATAGATGGTGGGAATTTTCTAAAGTAAGTGTCCATCATAACAACAGCTGATAGCTGAGAAAATGCTACCTTCCAAATAGAAAAAGGTAAAGCTTCTTGCACCACCTCCTTAAGTAAAGAAAAACCAAGACCCTTTTTCTGCAATCCAGAGCATTAGAACACCTATAAATACCCTCACACACCCTCTCCACCTCCATCATTCCATCTATCTCCTCTCCTTGTACTCAAAAGCCTTTTCCGTCCATAAAAAAAAGTGCAGATATGGCCTCCCAAGACATTGCAAAGTACCGTGAGAATGCTGAAATCTACAGAGGACATGAGATCTGCAAGCAGAAAATCATAGATTTTCAGGCAGAGCTCGGCTTTCCAACCGGCATCCTGCGTCTCAATGACATCATTGAGTTCGGCTACAATCGCCAGGCCGGATTCGTGTGGATCCTTCAGAAGGAGAAAACCGAGCACCGCTTCAAGAAGATCGGAAATACCGTCTCCTACGACACTGAGATCACCACATTGGCTGAGCATCACAAGATGAGAAAGATAACGGGTATAAAGAGCAAGGAGTTTCTAATCTGGGTCCCCATTTCAGATATGTACATCAGTGATCCAGCTTCTGGGAAGATCAACTTCAAGACGTATACGGGGCTGGGAAGGAACTTACCTGTCTCTGGATTCCTTCTGGAGGATGAGCAGGAGGAAGACAAGAAGAAGAAGAAAGAAGGGAAGAAGTGAGCATGGCATGGATGAGGCTTTGTTCCCCCCACTTAATAGTTGTTTTAGAAGTTGATGGCCTTTCTTATCTTCCCTTTTCCTTTCTTAATTAAAAAGAAAAAGGAAAAAAAAAGAAAAAGAAAATGGGTATGTTATGCTGTAGGGACTGCTCTTCAAAGTTCAGCTATAATATTAAATAAAAATCTTTTTACATTTTAATTTTCATTTCTGCACATTTTAACCAGGAATTTATTTTATGGATTATCCTGATACACATGCTGTATAGGAACTTCAATTTTCAATTCAATGGATAACTTTCAAAATATATATATATATATATGGACCGCCTCCCCTCAACTCACGAGGACCTTACGCTCACGCATGTGGCGGGTTCCGAGGTTTAAAAAACAAAGGACAATACGATAACTCGATGTCAGATGTAACAAAAAAAGAGATAAGGGAGAGAAAGCAGAAGGTAGAAAACATAAAACAGAGAAGCACTTTGTTCGTCCCTCTTTCTCGCCCTCCCTCTGCTCTCTCCCTCCATCTTCCTATACCAAGATATACATCACAGTTGCTCTCCCTCTTTGTCTCTCTCTAGCTCTTCCTCTCTCTACCCAAATCCCAGTATATATATGACATCCAAATAACGATAAATATCTAAAAGAGAAAGGAGTAAAATAAAAGGACTCAAATACACCCATTCCTAATTCTAAATAGAATATAACTGAAAAATAGAGCCATATGGTACTCACTAGATCAAGTCCTAAATAGAGCCATATTATATAAATGCCTTTAATTGCATTACTGAATCCTATCTTTCAATGATGAATGAATAGTGCACCAAACCTAATTTTAAGTAGCACCAAACCTTATTTTAAGTAGGTACTTCACTGAAATGCCAACCCACGTACATGATTGGTTACACCTGAGGAACCCTCTGCATATTTGCTTTAAATTTTGGGGTGTTTGGTCCGAGCTCCCTCAAGATTGGTTTTTAATGCAAACGGTTCACAATTTATTTCCGTAGAGCCAAAGGTTCCTTTTACCGTTTTATATACTTGAAAAGTCAATAATGCCCTTTAAATCTCTTAACGCGTTATTAAAAAAACGCTAACCCTAAAATCGCAGAAACTTGCCAAAGAAGGAACGAAGCGAGAAATTAGGGATTTTGAACAGTGGTGGTAAGGAGAAGGGAGAAAGTGAATTGAGGAAGGATATTAACCTTTGAGAGCCACAAGCATCCATATCATCTTTGAAGAAACAATTTCGTCGTCGATTTCGTGGTTGCAGAAGTTATTCGTTAGATTTCGAACCCTACAAAATACAGAATCTAGGGTAGTCGAGGCTTCTCCTCATACAAACTGTTAACATTCGCTCACTCCAAGATAATTAAAATGAGATTCTATCACAAATTTAGATAAATTGTCCATAACTCAGATGAATTTGTTCCATAACTCAGATAAATTTGTATAAAACTCAGATAAATTTGTTTCAGAACTTAGATAAATATTTGTAAAACTTAGATAAACTTATATAAAACTTAGATAAATTTGTTTTAGAACTCAGATAAATATGTACAAAACTCAAATAAGTTTGTTCCATAACTCAGATAAATTTATCCATAACTCAGATAATTAAATTTGTTTCGGAGCTCAGATAAATTCATATATATGTCGCTAACTCAGATAAATTTATTCCAAAACTGAGATAAATTTATCTGAGCTAGTGACATATGAATTTATCTGAGTTTGTCACTAAACTCAGATAAATTCATAGCACATGTCATGACAGAATAGATGTATACATAAATACTCAAGATATAAGAAACATAAAACAAAAAGAATGCGATCCTGCAATGTAAGAAGGACTTCTTTCATTGAAATATGAGAAATCTTGACTGAACTTCTCCTTGTTCATCCAGATTGGAAAATTGAGAAGAAAGAAGATTGTGAGATATAGATCAAAATCTAAATCATCTGAACCCTATTTCTTTGATTTAGATTGCAGATGCTATATTAAACTAGAAATACTCATAATACGCTATCTACACAGAAATGATCCGGAATAACAGAACTATACAGATCTACACAGAAAATGAAAAAAAAATCAATCCATAGACTAGAAGGTTGCAGAATCTGTCCCTTGTGCTTACAACAAGTGCATATGATTTCTTTTAGAAATGAGATTTTCTACGCATATCACTATCGATTGCCATTATCATTTGAAATTCAAAACTTGATATTCAAGAAATAATAAGGGCAAACTGGTCATAAAGGATCCCGGTTATGTGCTTAAAATGAGGGCTAAAAATAGGTGACATGTTCAGACGGTTAGAGGGGCAAATCAGTCATGACAATGTGTGATCTGGCGTACTTAGGGAGCTTTGCGTGAAATATGTCCAGCTGCATGGACTAGAGGCCTTAAATGAAAATCTTATGGAATAGAGGCCTTAAATGACAATGTTAAGGGATCTTTGGCTAATTTCTCTTAATTTTTTACCATCTATTTATGATGTGTCTTTATCTAGGGATGACAACAGGCTTGGTCCAAGCCCTTTTTTTATTTCTACCGACAATTAAATTAAAGAAAAACAACAAAAAACATCCAACCCTACCAAAGGCAGAGGCTCAATGGTATAAAAGCATTATATATCAAGAACAAACACAAAGCAAAAAGATTACATAACAAAAGATACCAAGTTACATGACCTCTCCACCCCTTGCTTTGCTAACGAGTCTGCGACACCATTTACCAGCCTCCCAATGTAACACCCTGGCCCCACCCTAATGGCTTTTAGTGTCTAATTAATTTTAGTGAGATGCTTAATGGTTGTTTTTGATGATTTTGTGGTTGGCTAGGTAAAATTCGTAGGGTTTTGACCATTGACTAGGTAGTTATATGACCTTTTGGGTTCTTTGGGCGTTTTGGGTTTGCATGTATATTTTTAGTATTGTGTGTGTTTTTGGGTGCATTGCATAGGCCATTTCGCGTACTTCAATTTTTCGTGTTTTGACCCAAACCAGTTGAGCCCAATTTGGAACCATTCAGGCCCATTTTCCAGTCAAAAGCCTCAATTTGATATTAACCTCTTGAACCTGGACTTGCATGCAACATTTAGAAAAAAATCCATTTTAAAAGCCAAACCCAGCTCATTTCAAACGAACTCTTTTTCTCTTCTCATTTCCGGCTGAAGCCTCCCTTCCCATTTCCCTCTTCTTCGTCTCTTCCTCTCAATCCCTTGATGCTAATTTGGAGAGTGTTTGTGACAGATTCAGCTACAGCTCCTCCCAACTTCATCTTCCCCAACAAGCGGTCCTCTCTACTAGCACAACCCATCTCCATTTCTGCTATTGGTGAGCTAATGCCTCCTTGTGTGTGAAATCTGAGCATTTGAAGCTAGATTCCATTGCATGGATGATCTCTTAAATCTATTTCTCGCCTTTCTTCATTGTAGGATCATCCCCATCATCTTCTACATCTTCTCCAACAAGGATTTCATTTCCTAAGCCCAAGCACATCTCCATTTTCAATCTTATTGTTCTTTTGGTAAGCTCCTTCTTCCTTAATCACTCCCTCTTGATTTCTATTTGCCATTGGAGGCTAAAATAGTTGCATGCATGCTAATTCTAATCTTTTTTTTTTTTTTTTTGACTCATATACCATTGTAGAGATCTCTTATTGAGCTTTCATTTGGTTTCACTATTTTGAGCTTTCTTTGAGTGGGCATGGTTTGGGTTTGTGATTTTTAGCTTCAAGCACCTTAAGGCAAGTTATAGAATTTATATCTTGTGCATGAACCTTCATTCTTTTGATTCTTGTCATGATTCATGTGTTAGAGACCCCACTTTCAGCTCAATACTTAGTTTGACTTCAATTTGTTAATGGGTTCTTGTAAATGTGTGTAAATGGGTTTGGTTTGATGGATTTTGGTCAAATTAAGGAATGGATATGTATGTTTAGAGAGCATTGGTGGCTCATCTTGCATGTTTTGGAACATTGGAATGGACTTCAAATGGTTGTAGGAGAAGCCAAGAGGGGTAGAACAGTCCCTGTAGCAGCCCCACGGACTTTGGCAGAAAGCACCCTCACTTTAGTGAGCAAGGGAGCTACCTGGCAGAGAGCAATCTCGCCCTAGCGAGATGTCCTATTGAGCCCGGCGAGCTAGACTTCAAATGGCCATAACTTTTTATCCGTATGTCCGATTTTGGTGTTCTTTATATCGTTAGAAAGCTCTTAAAGTGTAGAATTCAATGGTCCATATATTTTTATTAATGAGAGGTCTAGGGATAAAGGGGATATTTGGATTTAAATATCTTGAAAACCAGAATGTACCACGATCCAAGTGAAGAATCATAGGATGCTTAGATGGTTTTGGCCGAGTAGGTGGACTTTAGGGATGGATCCCTTGAACCCTAAATCATACCCAATGGAATTGTAATTCATGTCGGTGAGGTGTGGGCAACCATATGCACACAAGGAACATCGTGAATCTTCGTATTTGTAACTCGAACCAAATATGTTATATTAAGGGATTCGACGTCCAAATTAAGTACCGCCAATGGTTCCTTTATAGCCCTATAAAATCGGAATCCTTAGTACTACACCGAGTTAGATGGTGAAGACCACGGGGATTCCAAGACCATAGGCTTGGCTTGATTGATATCTTCGATTCCGTATATGATCTATATGCATGCATTTACATTCCGTTTCCAGTATTCTCGTATGACTTGATCATCCTTCTATTTAGTTCATGTATATATTGTTTATGCACTTGTTTATGATTAGATCCGCTTCCGCTTCTGCTCAGTTATACTCCTGATAAGTTCTGATTATGTATCACATGGTATGATTTGTTTCTGTACTATGTTTTGTTATTTTTGCACACTCCATTCCACGAGTCAGCACCACTTATCTTCGACCCTACCTAAGTCAGGCCCGGCTAAGTATGTGTTTAGTTATATTTCTGGCCCTCTGTAGATAGGATTATGTTCTAAGGGTTAACCGGCACCCTAGGTCCATGATAGACAATTTTGGGCCCTCTGTCTCCTAGTGGCACTACTCTGTTCTGTTCTGTATTCTGCTGTCACTCATGTTTACATGATTAATT
>QPKB01000006.1:13020762-13171561 GCA_003546025.1 Camphora micrantha | reverse complement strand
GAAGTAATGCAAGGCAATCAATATCTCCAACTTGAAGTTGGAATATCTACTGTTACAACCAAACTACATGCTAAAAAACACATTTTACATTCTTGCAGTCTGCCATGTGAAACTTCCCAGAGTACCCAATATGAAAATTGAAAAATAAACTTTCTTCCATAGTATTTGCACCCAACTCTCATCTTATCTCCATGTTGATGCAGTGTGCACAAAAACAACAGAATCCATTACCATATATAATATAGTAAGTAAATAATGGCTCGTATCTTGTTTCAGTAAAATAAATAAATAGATAGATAATATAGGGAGATTTTTGATGCATTCTTTAGCAAACAAGAGTTAGTACAAATGTGACAGGATGATGTATAAATGCAGTATCAAAGCTTGCTGAAAGCAATACCTTCTGAAAGCAATACCTTCTGCCAGATGATATGAAAGAGAACAAGATAAATAAGGCCATTATCATCACTTACAGTTGCCTTAAACCAATTTTGTGTCTTTCTTTCCTTTGCTTAGAGGGAACGTGAGTTTAAAAACAACACTACTTCTGGTTTCATCAGTTGAAGCTCCTGGTCATAGATATTGAAAGGGGTGGTGAAGCCCAATCCAAAGGTGTGAATATGGCCATGTCTATCTTCTCCCATGACTTGGGGGTGAAGATGTCATTTTGGGCTGCGCTACTCTGTGAGCTCCCTAGCTATTGCTTGACTCTCTCATTTAGTTGTATCTGCAATTCACGGTCAAATATTTAAATTAAGCGGTTAATCAAGTGTTAGATCAAATTATGTGTGGGGGAAAACTAGTTTAACAAAAGCTTAAACATACAATTGTGTCCTATGATTCTTGCTTGATCCACGGGCCGTCCATCCCTACGAGTATGGGTTAATTTGAACATCTCTATCCATTCCAATACTGCCCATAGGCGTTTCTTGCTAGCTGTCCTCATTTAAAAATAATTATATTAACAAACCATATGAAGTAGAGATCCAAATTTGTAACCGACATAACCAAGAACAATAATAGTTCAAAAAAAGTTACCTCTTCCTCGAGTAGACACACATACTTTCATCCTTGGGACACACACGACCATTCTACGCTAAGAAATGGTCCTCTCTCTCTCTCTCTACAAATGTCAAATTTTATTATAAAAATTATTGAATTGTCTCATCATTGTGGTTACTCTTCAATAGTTTTATAATTTTTTATTTTTTATTACCCTAATCAAGGAGGCTCGGATCCAAAAGAGGCCATGCTGTGAGAAGACAAAACTCATGCTATGCCAACCAAGTTATCCCTTGTTTTCAAATTAGCGTGATAATTTGCAAGTTTAGAATATCTTTCTCTTTTTATACTAAAATTTATCAATATAATTTTTTTTTCTTGGGGATTTAACGAGAAAAACCCTCATAAATAACCTATTATTTAATTTGGCCACAATAGAAAACACCACACAGAATGGGCCCTTAATTGACGTTTCTCCTTTTTTTTTGTCTTTTAGTGCTATAGTCGATGTCGACTATTCCTGCTCCATAAAAAAAGCCATGAAACCGTTGTATCTATCGCTGTCTTCTTCTTCTTTTCCCTTTTTCACTCTCATCCTCGTTGGCAATTGTTCTCTCTCAACGGACAACGGTGGTCCCAGGCGGTGGTCCCCTATCACATTTGCTCTAACTTTTAAAAGATTCTACACCCTTTGACCCACATGGAGGCATGTTTGTTTTCGTTGTCGTATTTGTGCCCTAAATTTGGAGTGAGAATTATTGGTTTTCAATGGGATTGATCATTCGGAACGGAGCGGCTTAGCAATCTCCTTCTAACTCTGTAGTTTCATTAAAATGCATTTTTATTCATAGTTTTTAGTTTGTCCATGTCGAAAGGGATGCACCGACAGTCAGCGCTATTGTTTTTTGTTGTTTTTTTTTTTTTTTTTTTTGGGTTTTCTGAATCATAGTGAATGGGTTTTGAATGAAGTAGCCATTTTAATGGAATTTAGCAACTAGATGTCATATATGCAATTGTGAAGTAGCCCGCTCTATGGTTTGAGGAAGAAATTTTGCTTCATTGAAGCATAGGATCCATGCTCTCTATTTTCAGTGATTTTATCCTCTTTAAGCAACGAATGTAGTAAGTGTAGTTTACTCACCTAAAGAAAGTACTAATTGGGCACGATCACAGTCGATGGGAACGACACATCCTACTAATTGGGCACAATCACAGTCGATGGGAACGACACATCCTACTAATTGGGCACGATCACAGTCAATGGGAACGACACATCACTTCCCCAAACATGCAGTGGATATTTTTTTTTTCCTCCTCATATACTCGAAACCCAACTGCATTATCGATCAAACAAAAATTTATATATATATATATATATCCATAATCATTACTACATCGTGGCTAATTAGTTGCCTAATTATAGTTTTTGGTTCATACCTATTTATGGATCCAAACCCTTCTCCATCACAATGTACGACTACTTTTTATGTGCACCAAAGGTTAGATATGGGTGGTTTGTTCGCTGTCATTGATGTTCTATTCCCATTGTTCGTTTTTTTGTCCTTATGTGCTTTTGTACATATGGCCATTCCACTTACATGTGGTGGTTTGTTAATTATCAAATTAGAGAGAGTGATGTAATACGTGACTAATTAATATGTGGGATACCCATAGCTACCCATAGAGAGTATTTTAATATGATGTATGGGGAGTGGAGGTGGATGGGGCGGCAAGGAGAGCATATTTCCAATAGTTTTCATTAGATTAAGGAAGAGGCAGTTTCAACTATCATGTCGGTAATGAGAAGTCTAGATTAATTGTTCTACTTTAAATAATGATCTTTAGTGCTAACCTTTTATGAGGATGATCTGTTTCCTTTGCAAATAAGGATTGAAGGTCCTATTAAATCCTATAATATAATACCAATGCCAATAAGGATTAAAGGTCCCTGAAACCTCTATTCGCTACTTATATTTGGTAATGTATGTGTGGATAATAAACACCCAAAAACTGAAGCTTGGTCACCAACTAAAGTGTGAGAAGTGCCCCCACAAACTAATATAAATGTTTCCCGTAAAGACCATCTGCAACGTGATGGGGGTTGAAGCCTTTAGTGAAAGCCAAAAGAGCTCCCCCATGATGAACTATTCATGGTCTTGTGGCGGGGTTGGTACTAGAAATCATATCCAAAGAGAGGACTGTGTCCTGGTTTCTCCCACCTACATAGGAGGAGCACTAGGTCCAAACATGTGAGCATTGAATATTTTGGCCAAACTACTCGTACAAGCTCAATGTATCACATTTTACTTGAATAACTTATGTTCTGATAAAGAAGTTCACGAGGATAGGGTATCAAAATAGAATATAACGACTAATACTACATTCCTTTCACTTTAAACTCTGAATGGAGAAGAAGGAACTCGTTCCCTGCTGCATTTCCATCTTTGTCTCCTAGGCAAGACACCAAACGAAAAGATGTAAGTAGTTGTAAATTTTAGGAATCTATGATCTCCAACATTAGGAACTTCGGATGCAAGTAAGGACGAGTATGACCAATAAAAAAAGGAAAGCATGCAGAAAGTAGGGATACAACTCAACATGTCTGAAAATCCAGGACAATACATGAACCTAAAAAGATAAAAGTTATTTCTTTGAAAGATAAAATGGCGCATGGTGTTTTTTGTTATACCCAACAAGTAGGATAAAATGGCTAGTGACGTTGCATGCCGACCATACAACCGTGAAAAGAAACAAATAACAACAACAACAACAATAAGATTGTGTTTTGGTTGAGCCCACTAGCACCACCATTTATTCTTTTCTGAGACTAGAAATGCACACCACCATTTTTTTTCCAAAAAAAACCATGAATATGATTCTAGGTTTAAGGCAGGAACCCCCTTGAATGCACTATGGAGTTAGAAGTTATGACCCAATGTCATGCCCACAGCTCAATCAAAACCAAGACGTGCACAACCTGTTCTAATATTGTGTTGTTTAAGTTTAATGGGATTAGGACATTTTTGTTTAGTATAGGATTAGAATGGATTTCCCTTTAGAAATCAAGGCATATACCTACTAGGGTTTCTATTGATTTTATCTTTACAAAAAGATGTAATAATCAACTTATAGATGGGTTGCTTTAGGAATAGAACTCGGTAAATTTTTTTTATCTATGGGGCAATTGCCCCTTGCAGAGATTGAAAGCCAGGGCATTAAATCAGTCCACCCTTTGGGGTTTACCTTTGTATTCATCTTCTATATCATATATTATTTTCATCCAATATGAAACTCGTGAGTTCTCTGTTGCTGTTTGTTTAAGGAAGTGAAATGAAATTAACATCATATCAGGAGGATCAGGGTTTGCAAATCAGAACTTGACAGACTTGAAACTAGGCCATAAAAGGCTGTTAGAAAGCTTTGCATAGCAGAGTTTCTGTACTATTAGGAGCCATCAAGATACATTAAATCGGCACCCATGGACAACATTGAGTTCCATGGGTGCAGTTTCACATGTTATGCCTAGGCATACCAATGGGTTGGTTTCAGTACAGTTCAATGGCATATTTGGAACCATAACCAGACCTATTTTGATTTGTAACAGTGTATTTGGACCTAACACCACTGTACCCAACTCAAATGTTGAAAGATCTTATCACTCATGTGCTTTTAAATAGGTAGGTGAGCCTGGATCCACATCAATTGTAGCTAAGTAATCAGCCTTCTCTAATCATGTTCCTGTTAGAAAATAAACATGAGCACTGTTATACATCAAAAGCATGACAACCAAGCCATGACTCGATTTCTCCACAGCCAAGACTCTATACATATGTGTGTGCTGTGCATTTTTTGTGCGTGATTCATTTTACTATCATAACAGACCCTGGCATCAATTGTATTACTATCAAGATTTAAAACTGCATGATCCTGTATAAACACAGCCACATTCCACTTTCTTCTTTACAAGTTCATGAAGAAAACACGAATGATGCTGAGAGAGGACTCTTATTCTCACAAACAAATCATATTTCAGAAGGCATTCGTCAAGGAGAGGTATAACGTAAATAGATATCAATTATCTATCTATAATTTCAATCTCTTAGCTGGATTTTATTCTCCTTAGAGGCACCTCGATAATTATTGTTTTTATAGGAACTTGGTCGCATGAGATGTATCCCAACAAATCCTGATAAGGATATATGGGTGCTTACAGACACTCAAAAGCAATATGTACGTCGGATGGGAGTACACCACTTGTCGGAGATTAGATCGTATGGTCATAGACCGTGCGTTGATAACAGCGCTGATTGAGAGGTGGCGTCCAGAAACAAATACATTCCATCTGCCATCGGGGGAAGCAACCATAACACTTGAAGACGTTGCTTATATATATATATAGCTTGCCAGTCGATGGCCCAGTCATAACCGGTCGGACTTTCCTTGGCAAGTATGTAGAGCCAGTGTGCCAGGAGTTGCTTGGGATCACGCCCCAGAAGAAGCAAGACTATGTTGGGATAACGATAAAATTTAAATGGCTTGAAGACAACTTCAAGCCTTTTGCCTGGCAGGATGAGAATTTTAAGATTAACAAAGATGATGAGATTAGAGCCACTCGGGCATATTTGTTCTTTTTGGTGTCCGGGCAAATCTTCACACAGACTTCAGGTGTAAAGGGTCCTGCTTTTCTGCTTGAGTTGTTTAAAGAATTCAAGCATTATGCATGGGCCCCCGCATGCCTTGCAAACCTTTTGTAGAATGCTTGCAAAGGCAACTTGGTGGGGACAAGATCCGCAAGTGGCTGAAGGAAAGGGAAAAGATCAACAAGAGGAGGATAGTAAGTCCTGCAGGACACCCACGGGGCCTTTGCAGCTTCTACAGGTGATTAATTCGCAAGCATACCATTTTTTTGGTTCATTATACAAAAGCTAACGTATGACTGCATTTTGTTGTTTTCCATCACAGATATGGGCTTACTCTAGAATGACTATTGGATGGTGTCCTCTGCCAGATCGTAGTTGGAAGAAGGACATACAATTTCCGTTGCTCAAGACATGGCATAGGAGGCTGGGAGAACACCTACCCTTGCAACGGTCAAAGAAATAAGGCACAAACTAAACAACTTGCCGGCTGATGGGGTAAATATATATGTAGTTTTCAATATAATTGAACATGTTTTTAATTTGGTTACCTATTGCATGTCTTAACGTCTTCTTATACGTGACGGTATGCAGTTCACTTGGCAGCCATACTCCAACTACCCCCCCAAGAAATTCCGATTGAGCGTACCCAAAGGGGATCGTGATCTTTTTTCGTCCTCGACCGTGCTATTGTGGTACTGGATTGTTGAGCGGCATAACACGTGGCGTGTCATGAAGCAATTTGGTCTCAAACAACTGGTACCCCCGCCCTTTAGTATGTCATACGTGAGAAGAGAACGTGTAGAGAGAGTGGAAATTGATTACAGCTTGTATATGGGTGAAGAGATAGTAGGATTGTGGGCTGCAAGAAAGCAACTCGGATTGCGCGGGGAGGACTGCACCCAGCCTATACATTCTGAAGAGCCTCGCCTGGTATGTTGCCAACACAGTCCAACGCATAGGTAGGGTCGAGCAGAATGAGGGTACCGAGGCCGAAGCCCCAAATCAACAAGAAAACTCATTTGTTCCACATAAATATGTAAGTATTTTAAAGTTAAAGCGTTGACGTTTTTGATTTATATGGTAGTAATGTTGCTTTTAACTGATGACATGAATTGGGCTGTAATCAGGTCGAACAACTTGTTGCTAGCTTAGAGCAATCATGCGATCGAGCAGACAGGAGGAAGAAAAGCACGTCCAGTCTGGCGGAATCCATCCGGAAAAAAACTTACGACATTTAAAACAACATTCAGGACTTCATTCAAAAACTTCAACATGGAAGAGTGCAACAGCTCAGAGTCTGATGAGGATGTAGAGAAGGTAAACCGCTCAGCCCGAACTTTCATGCTGCTATAGTGCAATTTAACAATGTTCTTTACTGTTTAGCTGCAGACAAGCACCGGAACCTCTCATAGTGCTCCATCCCACACTGTTCCCGATACCCATGATGGTCCATCTCATTTTGTTTCTCCTCGGACTGTTCCCGAGACTTATGCTGGCCCAACACACTATTTTTACCCTCAGGCTGTTCCCGACACTAGTGCTGGTCTATCCCACACTGTTCCCCCTGAAGAAGGTAAAGAGACTGATGTTGATCCAGATATTACTGGGCCCTCCAACATGAGAGTGAAGAAGGCTGCTCAGAAACGTACAAAAGCAAAAACTTACACGAGAAAAGGCAAGAAACGCCGTGACCATGTTCCAAGTAAAAGTCAGCCAGTCGACTTACCACCCCCCCCCCCCCCGCATTAGCCAGGGCATTGTTCGACACCCCAGTGTCAGTTCATAGTGATTCCGCGATAGTTGCTGCAACACCCCCCACTACTATTGTGTCTTTAATTTGGAGAATCAAGCGCTTACCCCACATGCGTAAGGTACCCGTAAAGTTCTCTGATTACTCTCATTCTATGTTGCATTCAGGCTACGTATTAAACGAGCAGGAGCAATTCTTGGTCAGGGGTTTCAATGAATATTACAGTACAAAGTAAGGGAGGATGTTTCATTACTGTTTTTTCACACTGTACCCATCTTCATACCCATCTTCATTAATATATTTGCTACAATAATTTTGTTTATTAACAAACACCTCTTTCATGCAGAGGTGATGAACTAGCAAGCATTCGTACCATGGTATCTAGCAAGGATTCAAGGAAAGCATTTGATGAGGGATCTTTGCTGGACACCAATATTATGTACTATTACTTTGAGATTCTGAGAGACGGATGTCCCACCGCTTTCGTCGCAAATCCAAGCATATCCGTAAGTCTGTGCTAAACTATCCTTCACTTAAATTTTAACAAACCCCTTTGATTGATATTGTGGATGCATTACTGTATGTAGAGTTGGTGGCAGGATGGATCCGAAGCCAGTAATGAAGCTGCATTCGGTAAGCATGGCCACAGGATCTAGGAAGCCCGAGAGTGTCATACTCTGGTATTTGTACTACACTACAGAAACCATTTCACGTTGCTTGTGGGCTATGTTGATGAAAGAAGGTGGGAGTTTTACAACAGTTTGGTTGGTGATCGTTTGACATGGAGTAAGGCGGAGCAGTTTGTAAGTATTGTTATTTATTCTAAATTGTCATCATTAATTGAAATTGATACATCGCCCCAGATAACAATTGGCCCCCCATTTTGACATTGTTGCAGATCGGGTGGTTGAACGCTATGTATATGCATTTTGGGTGGACTGATCTATTTTTATGGCCTATACTGATCAATGAAGACATTCATCATCAAGACAATGGTAATGACTGCGGTGTCTTCGCTGTTGCATTCGCGGAGCATTGTGTTCACCGCCGTCCCTTACTTCCGTAGCAAAATTTTCATTGAGTTACTCAAGAGAAGTTGGCAAGTGAATGCTAATAGGCTGAATCTTTCGGAGTTGTTGAACCTACCGGTTTGATCATCGTGAGTTGTGATCGTTTGTTCAGTAGATGGAGATGAAGGTTTTGGGCAGTAGACGGAGACGCCGAATGATCGTGATTTAATTGATTTTTTTTACTTCGTATATGAAATTGTGGAACTCGTGGGTACTGAATTTGAGGAAATTGTATGGTTTTGGAAAGTTGTTGATTTATGGAGTGGGAACACATTGATGAATGGTTTGTTAATGTATCTCAATGTTTATTTTATTAATGTATCTCAATGGATCTCAATGAAGTGGGAACACATTGACCTTGATGAATGATTTGTTAAAAAGTATCTCAATGTATGTTTTTTTTTTTTTTTTTTTGAATGTATAGCATGATTTGTACAACCAGAGAGAATGGAATGTGAATGTATTCTGACTAAATGTAACCCCGGCCAATATTGTTATGTGTTTTTACAATGATGAATAGTCGATACCGACTATAGCAACAGTCGATATCGACTATTTAACTGGTTATGAAAAAAGATATAATAGTCGATATCGACTATTTAGCTGGCGCTAAAAGAAGACAGTCATAGTCGATATCGACTATTTAGCTGGGGCTAAAAAAAAAACAGTCATAGTCGATATCGACTATAATAGTAGTCGATATCAACTTTTTAGCTGGAGCTAAAAAAATACAGTCATAGTCGATATCGACTATTATTATTGTCGATATCGACTATTAAGCTGGAGCGTAAATAACCAACTTGTAGTAGACTTCGATAGTCTATATTAGCTGGAACTTACAAGCTATCAGAGTTGGGACAATACAAACAAGTGAGTTTAGTGAAAAAAAGATAAATATCAATTGTGGGACAATGCAAACAACAATATATATATATATAGAAAAAGTTTTCAACATATATAGCCCCTTAAAATGGGTCGTTCATCTTTTACAAAAAGGAGATATGTTTAAATAACACTTTAATGTCGTTCCAGAAAATGCTTCAGCACGATGTACAAAGTCTGAACAACATCTTCTATAACCAGCCAAAAACGTTGTTCAGTAGATTGTACACTGTCAAGACGGTCGCATCTTCCATCACATTCACACCAATATATTCACCACTCACTTCCAAAAAATGCTTATCAGTAGACTGTACACTGTCAAGACGGTTGTATCTTCCAGCACATTCACACCAAATATTCACCATCTACTTCAAAAAAATGTTGATCAGTAGACTATACACTGTTAAGACGGCGGCATCTTCCAGTACATTTACACCAAATATTCACCACCCACTTCAAAAAAACGTTGTTCAGTAGACTGTACACTGTCAAGACGGCTGCATCTTCCAGCACATTCACACCAAATATTAACAATCCACCAAAAAAATTTTCACATTAACTATTTGCATCCGCCTTTCCAAAAATATTAACACCAACAACCAACCAAAATTCCTTCCAAAAAATACTTCAGCAATATATCAAGTTTGCGTCGGTGGATTGCGGTAACTTTGCCAGTTATGCCCCCTCTCCTTACAGTTACCACAAGTGACTACCCTTCGCTGGCGGGCACGATCTTCGGTCCAAATCCTATTCTTCTATGGCCATCCTGACTATTTAGTGGCTCGTGGTAGGAGAACTCGTTCATCGAATGTGTGCTCCCATTGTTTACTGTCACGGGTAGCATGTAAGACTTCACTATACGTCGTGCAATATACATTTGAGAGGTACCAATGTTCGTAGAATTCATATGGATCATAGTTTCTAACTCTTATTGAAGCCAATGCATGAGCACACGGGATCCCCAAGATATCCCATTTTCGACATGTGCAAGTCTTGCGTTCAAGATCGACAACGTCCATGTACTCCGCTGATTGGACCTGAAACTCAACTAGGCCAGCCACACGAACATGTCGCCTAGCTTCTTCCGTTTCTTTTTCCAACACTTTCTCTGCATACGGTGTTAGACGACTTGTAATTGCTTGCGATTCAAGATGGTGCTTCTGGTGAAATTCCATTAGTTTGGCCCGTATTTCCTCAACCTGTTTTGTAATAGGAAGGACTCTAATGTCCTTTAAGAGGCCATTTGTGCATTCTGCTGTGTTGCTAGTGAGCATGTCATACCGCCGTCTATCTACATATGCATTGGCCCAATGTTGCCTTCCAATTGAATCAATGTAAGTGAATGCCTCTTGGCTGACCGTCCGTATATCAGTCATATATACATCGTACTTAAACGGCCTGTTCGCTTTTGCGGCACGCCAAAATTTCATAACAATTGCCGCATCGCCCAAAGCAACCCTGATATTCTCAACAATGTGACGGCAACAATAACAATGTTTTGCAGAGGGTATGGTGTTCAAGAGCGCTGGAATAAGACCTTTTTGGCGGTCAGACACAATAGTCAAATTGTTAGGCTCATCCAGCGCTATATGTAGATTTGCAAGGAATCACTCCCGGCTATCGCGTCGCTCGGATTCCGCAAAGGCAAAAGCGATTGGGAGGAGCTTATGATTGGCATCGTGTGTAACAATAACTAGCAAAACACCGGGATACTTCCTTCGGAGATGTGTCCCATCTATAGCAATCATTGGTTTCCAAGTATTAATGAAAGACCTTAGACAAACTCCGAATGCCCAAAATTTAGTCAACCAAATATATCCAGTACGCTGCCATTGGAACAAGAACATTCATATGTATGATTTGCACTTAGAACCACAAAATTATTTTTCATTTTCTTGAACAGTAGAACTTCTAATTTATGGTAGCACTTTTTTGTCATTATTTTGGCAGAATCCACCAAACTCATTCTATTGGTTCATCAATTTAGAACTAGGGAATCAGAATTATAGTCCTCATCCATTGTCTATTTTGTTAAAGGTTCCTAATTCACAGCTTGCGGGGGCCATCTTTGTGTAATTTAAACCATTCTTTTGAGTACCCTCATCATAGATGGAGATGATACGAAAATATGAATGATTGGAATCAAATCATGTTTTGGGCTACTATAACTCCCGAAGAGGAATCGAATATATTTTGAAATCCGTAAAATTCATTTGACCGCGTTTATTTGCATGATAATAGATAGAAATTGAATACATATAATTCATACCATAAGTAGTTAGAAATGAAGAAAAAATGTGATTTTTCAAATATAAGCATCAAATAACCTTTTCTTGTTAATCAAAGCAAGATGGAAAAACAACTACCGACCATCATTCACAATTATATCTCTCCAATGTTTTTTGAAAAATGCCAGAGGAAAGTCGGATAAACTCCTTTCTAGTCTTATTGTGGTGGTCCTATTTTGAATTTATAATCTTTGGATGCAAATCATTGTTTTAGGCCAATTGCGCTGTACTTTCGAATTGCCTGATTATGGAGTGGGGGCATATATGATCCTGTCCAGTAGCAGCGAATATGGATCCGGACTGGACTCGTCATTAAAGTCAGTAACAAGTCGCCACGTCACTTGTTTGCCACATGTCAAGAGTTAATTGGCTCTAAACCGGTCCATCAACGTGGCGATAGCAGCTAACCGTCTTTATTCTTTACGACCCCGCAACGCAAGTCAAGTCAAGATCGAGAAAGAGAGAAAGAGCGAAGAAGAAGAAGCACAATCGAATCGATCGACGAACGAGAAGGAACAGTTACAGAAAGAAATCATTCATTTGGTCGGAGAGATCTGGATAGTCGAGCGGAGAGAGTCGTGGCTCCTTCTGGGCCACAATCCCTCTCTCGGAGAAAACAACAATCTTCATCATCATCTTCTCCTTCTTCTTCTTCTCTGTCTTCTCAAACCCTATCTGGCCGTACACGTATCATCTACAGAGAATCAAAGCCGCCCGATTTCCCCTTCTGGCAACAGACCTGGTTCCTCGTCCTCCTCCTCTTCATGGCTCTTTCCCTTTTTGCCCTCGCCCTCGTCCTCTATCTCTCCCTCGACCTCGATCAATCGTCTCCCTTCCCCGCCTCCGCCGTCACCGAAGGCAACGAGGTCCGTTTTCCGTTTCCTTTTCCTTTTCCTTTTCGATGCACTCCAAATCGCAATCTGTTTCAATTGGTTTGATTTCTGATCTGATTTTGAACAGATTGTGATTTGAGATGCATCTTAAGTTTCAACACATGCCTCGGCGGCTTTGCTTTTTTCAAAATTGGATTTGGGGATAATCGTGTGATTAATGATTTGTTATTCTATTTGGGAATGTACAGATCACGTATGGGACGGTTCTTAAGCTGATGCATGAGAAGACTAGGTTTAGGCTGCATTCGCATGATGTGCCCTACGGTTCGGGCAGCGGGCAGCAGTCGGTCACTGGTTTTCCTAACGTAGATGATTCTAATAGTTACTGGGTGAGTGAGATCTCCCTTTTTTCTTTTTGGGTTTTGCAGATTCATGTGTTTATTTGATTTGTGTTGGTGACAAACTTTAACGAGAACCAAGGATTGTGGAGTCTATAATTTCTTTTTGTAGTTGTTGTGAGACTTGGGTGATTTGATTATTGCATTTTCACCTGGCCTACCTTGATTAATACCATTTATTATAAGTGATCTTTATGTAAATTAGATCACTACTTGTAGACAAGCTACATCGATTAACGAAATTAGATTTCTTTGTTAACCCTGGATTGATGGGATAAGGCTAAGATAATGATGATTGCGTTTACATGCTTTCTTTTTCTCATGTCTTGTACATTGTGAATTTTTTGGTTGTTTCTCTCACTAATAAGGTGTTTAAAGTGAATTATGTATGTCCTCGTTTCTCTTATGTTGGTAGTGTTTATATACTAATAGAGAAAGTGTAGATATAAAATTTTGTCCATTACTGAGGTCTTCATATGATTAGACATGGTCTGTTAGTTTCCTTGATTAAATTTGGTTGTTGGTACAATGGAATTCTGCAGATTGTGAGGCCTCAGCCAGATTCATCTGACAAACAAGGTGATGCCATTAAATCTGGGACTATTATCCGCCTCCAGCACATGAGAACTCGAAAATGGCTACACAGTCACTTGCATGCATCCCCGATATCTGGTAACCTAGAGGTCAGTAAGGGCTTCATTGTTTTTCCTGCATTTTAGTAGCTGTTAAAGGGAAGACCAGTTCCTCACAATCTTGTATCTGCTTTGTTCCATCATTGATGGATGCTATTATTCAAATAAGTTTGTTTCTGGTTTTCATCAAACTTTACTGATGGATGGGAACAGTGGATGGTGGCTATGTGTGGCTTGATCAATCATTTGTCTTTCGTTTGTAAGCATAGACACCCCACTCAGAGAGTATCGTTATCTTCACAATGTTGACTTTCTTCTGTTGTTTATTTATTTATTTTTATTTTTTGCTATGTTGGGCTACTGGTAAGGTGTGATAGTTTGAAGTTGAAGCACCCTGGAATTGCTTTATGGGCATGTGTGTGATACTAAATTGCCAACACCACTCAACTGTGAGTGTGGTTGTTTGAATTTGGCTGTAGCTTCCATTAAACCTTGTTTGATGGCCTTTTGTCTTCCCAATAGTCCTAAGGGGTTGTTAGTTTGCACCCATTTACGCATGTAAAGTTACAAATGTGCAATGTTGACACGTGTAAATAGGTTAGTGTTTACACATATGCTAGTTTATTTGTGCCCATTTATGCATCACATGTGTGAATGAGGTATGAAAATGGTGTGTAAATGAGACACTTTCATATGAAAATTTTCACCCTTGAAAAGGTGAATACATTTCAATTGTTACTGATTAGAAAGGTGCCAAGACAATGTCTGCTTGGAATAGGTCACGGTATCAAATTATAACCATCCTCTTCTACATTCTGCAACTCTTGTGCACTCTAGACTTTTAATCAAATCATCATCATCATCGTCATCATCATCATCAAAGCCTTGTCCCAACTATGTTGGGCTCGGTTGCATGAATTCTGTTTCTCCACTCTGATCTCTCCTGAGCCAAATCCTCAAATAAGTTAAACTGGTTTTTAATCAAAATCATTCAAAAATAAAAAATAAAAAAAAATAAAAACTAATTTTGTGACTTAAATCTTCATAGAGAGGTATAGTAAAATTTTTTACATATATAGTCTGAACCATTAAATGTTTACTTGTGAAAATGATGCTTCCAAAGAAACACGGTAATGTGTTTTGCATTTGTAAATCTTACATATGTAAAACTCACATGCGAATTTTACATATGTAAATCCCATTTTCATTTCCCATGCATTAAAGACAAATTACCCGTGAAGCAATTTATTGCATTTGTAAATTTTACATATGTAAAATTCGCATGCAAATTTTACATATGTAAATCCCATTTTCATGCCCTATGCATTATCGACAAATTACCCCTGATGCAATTTTAAACAGAATAATAAAAAAAAAGAATAATGTGAGTATTTTCTACTACTAGACTTCTTGTGCTATACTAAAGCCTTAAAAACCATATCATCCACACTGGGTGCTTAACAAAAGAAATCAGAAGCCCAGTTGCTGTTTGGATTGGTCTCAGTCCTGTTGGGTTGTTGTCTGACTGTTTTCGCTACATTTTGCCTTTGGTTTGCCTTCTCCTGCAAGGTGTTCCGGTCTTCTTCAGCATCAGCTGGTTTTTCTTCTCTCAGCATGCTGCCTGCGGGTTTAGGCTGAGTTTTGTCTGGGTGATCATTGCAGCCCATCTACTGTATTTTTTGGTTTGCTGTCTGTGTGCCTTGACTGTTTCCTGTTCTCTGGGTTTGCTCCTTGTTGGCTTGCTGTCCTGATGATGTTGTGTTGGGTGCTGGCCTGATGATGCTGTGTTGGGTTTGGCAGTCTTGTCCAAGTTTGGTGTGGGCCTTTTATTTGAGGTTGCTGTCTGGCTCCAGGCATTGTCTGGGTTTTGTTTTGAAGTTCTCGGTCTCTTGTCTATACCCTTTGATTGGCTTTTGCATTTCTTTTCTGTATTGCAGCCTCGTTTTGTGGCTTCAGGTTTCATTTTTGAGCTTTCCTCTTGCTGCCTCTGCCTATTGCAGGTTGGCATATGCCTCGGCATAACTGGTCATTTTTCCGGGGTGTGGTAGCAGGTTCAAAGCATTTCTTTGTTCTTTGTAAAGAGGGTTTCCCAGCCCTTCTTTTTGGGGATTTTTCAATATTTGTTATGGGGTTTGACCAAGTTATTTGCACTTTGTTGCAATCAACTTAAATAAGGAGATAATTAAGTTGGGTAGTCATATCTTAAACCATATTAAGATTCTTGTTTCTTTCGGAGAGTTCTTGAAAACCTGACCCCTTGTCAAGTTCACTTTGGAAGCCTCTACAATCTTTTTTCCTATTTGTAAGCTTGTACAATTTTTTTTTAAAGTACTTGAAAGTACATACTGACATTGAAATTGAAAAGATTTATGCAATACTTGTTAACCTTGTGTTTTATACACTTATTCATTTCATTTCTTTAGGACCTCCATATTATGGTATCATCTTTTTCTACAATGTTTTGAACATATTATGATAGATTGAGGTGGCATTTGGCAAATCTAAAAATCTTGCCTCTATTTGTCTTAAAGCGGTTTCAAACAGAGTTAGACCAATCAGACTGTTTGGATTGTGGAAAGGCAATGTCTACTTGAACCAGTGAATAGACATTTTATGTCTAATATGGGAAGGACCCAGAAAGCCAACTTTTTTATACAGACATTCCTCTGAAGCAGGCAGACACAACTGCTACTGTGAACCAATGCCTCATCTTCTTTTCCATTTTTCTTTTTCAAAATCTGGGGCCTTAAATGATAATCCGAACCATTGGAAATCTTCAACACTCTAAAAACAGCTATATGATAAAAATTTGAGCTGTTGATTATTTATGAATCTCGAGATATTTGTGAAAGAATGTTAACTGTTAGATCTGCATTTCTGGGCTTTTGTGGCACCCTTTATCAAGATCCGAACCGTTGGTCCTCTTCAGAAGCACAAGAACGGCTATGTGTTTGAATTTCAACCTTTAACTCTTTATAGATCTGTAGGAATTCACCAAAAACCGTGGACCGTTGATGGTGAGAAATTTAAATTGACTGGGTTTTCACGTGATTCAACAGTCCCCTTTTTTCCCTTTTTTAATTGTGGGGCGCTAAATGTCGATCCAAACCGTTGGATATTTAAGAAGCTTAAACACGACCTACATGTCAATTTTGATCCGTTAATTCTTCATGGATCTCTAGATATTTGTGTAAAAAAAAAAAAAAAAAAAAAAAAAAAAAAAAAAAAAAAAAAAAAAAAAAAACACGACCCATTAGATCTGAAATTCTAGTAATCATGGGCATAGTTATCAAAATTCTACGATTCGTATTCCGAATCTTAAGGAAAATGCTTCGTATCCATGCAACGAATCTCATTTATAGATGAATCTTAGGATTCAGGTGTAAATCTTACAATTCAATATTCGTTTTTTCGAATCTTACGATTCAAGCGATTCGGCTTAGTGAGAATAGCTACAACCACTAAATTAATATTAACAATCATTTACCTTTTTTCTTTTTTTATTCTTTCTTTCTTTTAGCGTTTTTACTTTTAAAAATTATTTAGTATTTAAAAAAACCTCTTAAGAATATTTGGCTTTGGGAAGGTTTTAGAGATAAATAGAGAACATGCATTTAATTAAAGCATTCGATTGTACGTATAGTTAAAAAAAAAAAAAAAAAAAAAAAAAAAAAAACAAGAAGAATATATCATGAACACTTTCTTAACTTAAAGAGATATCCTGCCATTCAAAAAAATAAAAAAAAAATAAAAATTCAAGAGATATCCTATTGTGTAAGATTGATGGTTATGAATAACTATTTTTTTCTTTTTGTAATTTGTAATTTTTTTATGATTCACGATCCGATTAGATTCATGGGTATGAATGATTTACGATACAATTCCAATTTTCAAAACTATGATCCGATTATATAACCTATAAATCCTTCATTTGTTGTTTGAAAAGAATAACTCATGACATAAAAATATTACAGAAAAATGTATTATCATAATGTATTATTGCTGGTGTCGGGTAACGTCTTCTGGTCCACTTTTTTTTTTGGGTCCTTGACCTGAATCCGATCCAGTGGGTTTCAACTTAGAACAAGACCTGGACTTTCTTAGGTTATCTGGTTGGGTTTCATGTTCTTTTGGACATCCCTCTGAAAATCATTTGATCTTTATTTGGACGGTAGGTAGTTCTCAGTAAATATGGTGAAAAATTAATCCTAATCTCAAGGCTAACATGAATGCATAAACCTATGTTTCAACACGAGTGTTGAAAAACTTTAGAAAAGGGAGTGGTCCTCCTTATGTTCTTTCTGAAGGTATTATGTATTTATGGTTAATTCTTTTCAATTCAGTTATAATTCCGTACTTTGCATGGATGCTTTAGAACACATCTATTTCTACCCTTTTGGTGGCTTTTTCCCAGTCTTGCTGCAGCTTCCTTCTATTCTTATTTCATAGTGGAAAGTTAGAGGAGGAGGGCGGTGTGGGTGGGTTGGTTCACCTTCAATTTATTGAATATATTTTTCTAGGAGGACCTAGGGAATTGCGCAATTTCATCAATATCCATTTGATTATAAATTTCATTCCATTTTTCCCTTTGAGACTCCACAATATCAAGGGTTTGCATCTCCAAAAGATTTGCGTGTATATTGAATTGAGTTGCATACTGCTGGTTTGACATAAAACTTATTTCATGTCTAGGTGAGCTGCTTTGGAGGGGATGCTGATTCTGATACCGGAGATTACTGGAGGTGACATAGACCTGCTATTGCTCCTCAAATAAGTCATATATGATTATCTCTTATATTAGATTGGTGATGCCATTTACTGTGCCATTTTCTGCAGGCTTGAGATAGAGGGGCGTGGAAAAACTTGGAGACAAGATCAAAGGATAAGGCTGCAGCATATTGACACTGGTGGCTACCTACACAGTCACGACAAGAAATACTCTCGAATTGCTGGTGGTCAGCAAGAGGTAATGGCATGCATTCTTAGAGAAGAAAAAAAATTTAGATTGTAGTTATGATTTTAGGATCAAGGGTCTCTAGGTTATCCGAGGTTGCTGTAAGCCTGTAGGGACCACCTGGAGATAGGAAGGCAAATTTAATAAGATCTGAGATGGTTTCACACTATGGGCCATACTTATTTTATCGAGTAAGAAATGTAGGCAGGAAAAAAATGCAATAATAGAATGCTTGGAATGCCTTGGTTTTTGCAACTACTGTTCTGTTATTTATGTGGGAAAATGAAACAAATGTGAGCAGCAGGAAGTACAAATGTAGGTACCTGTGAGGGGACATTTTAAAATACAAAAGGTTGTCTTTGAGGAAAGATTGAGTTTTCCTGTAATTTTGGTGCCATCCCCTCTTGCATCTGAGTCCTAAGAGGAAATCTGGATTTTTTCTGAAGGCAATAAATATGACCGCTTCAATTTTGCCCCACTTAGTTTCTTATCTTCCTGGTTGCGGCTCTCCCTCAAAGAAGTGAAAAGCTAGTTTCTTTATTTTCATATTCTCAGGTTTTGTGGCTGATAGCAATAAAACATATAATATAATTCGTTACATGTTTACAGGTTTGTGGCATTCGTGAGAAGCGTCCTGATAATGTCTGGTTGGCAGCTGAGGGCGTATACCTTCCCATAAAGGGAAGCCAGTAGTTACTTGATCTCACAAAAAGGTATAAACATGTAGTGTCGTTTTGGTTCTTGCAGTGGCTTATGTATTAATTATTGTAGATGCAGTGTTTCTTCGGCAGTAGATGAACTTCTCAGATGGCCTTGTAAGAGTTTACCTTGGACTTCTGCTAATCACATATATCCAAGACCTCTGCTTTTGTACTAGGGTGTAGCTAATTGACTCATGATCTTGGTCAACTAAAGATCCTTTGGGAGTCTCATTATCTCCACTATCAGTTTCAACTTTTACATATGAAAACATCTATGCCTAAAAAATTTCTTATATATTGTTTTGTGTAGGCTTTTGGAAATATCATATTATGTGCTTGGGCGGTGATGCAGGCCAGGCCCATGGGTCCCCATGGGTCGGCCAGCCCATTGGGTCCAGCCCTTAGTCCCAAAGGGCCCATCCAATTTACAGCGGGAATTTATGTTTATTAGGAGTCTTAATTAAGAGTGTGATTTATATAGGAGTCTCTGAATTAGAAGTTTAGTATGATTTGGTTTCTTTAGGATATTTAATGATTTAGTTTCTTTTAAATTATTAGTTCACTTATTGTCTAGGAAAGAAGAGTCCCACTAGGAAAGGGGATGTCCAATCCTTCCTATAAATATGTAAAACCCATTGGGAGAGATAGTTTTCATTTTTTCAATAAATGGGTGGTTTGTGTTATCCCTTACAATTTTTTGAGTCTCTTCGATTGGAAAGTATTCATATGTGTTGAGTCCTAAGAGGGATTCGACCAATTCCCATCCATGAAATTGATCCTAGCTTGAATCCATCTAAGATTGGGCAAACTCTCCTGTGGAGTTTGTCCACATTCGTTTCCATCTTGGATCCGGGACTGTTTCAATGGGCATCAAAGTTGAACGACCATTTTCGATCAGCTTCATCAGGTGATCCATTCCCATCAACTTCACTTTGTTTCTTTCCATATTCCATCCCATCATCCCGCCCTCTACATACCCAAACCCACATCATTGACCCATCCCTGCCAAAACCTTAATCCCACCCACCCACACATAAAAACCCGAACTCCCTCAGACCCTGCAACCTCCAAATCCAGACTGCGAAACCTGAATCCTTTGCAATCCCAACACTCAACCTTCCATATGCCCTAATATGAAAACCCATAGGTGAACCCATCCTAAGACCACTCTGCAAAATCCCAACACACACACACACACACTCCAAATTTTCCCCCCACCCAACCATTCAAAACCCGAACTCCTTCTCCACCTCAGACCCTGCAACTTCCAAATCCAGACTGCGAAACTTGAATCCTTTGCAATCCCAACACTCAACCTTCCATATGCCCTAATATGAAAACCCATAGGTGAACCCATCCCAAGACCACTCTGCAAAATCCCAACTCTAAAGCCCAACCAAACCCACAGAGCTCCAATTCCCTCACCACCAAAACCTATTTCAAAAAAAAAAAAAAAAAAAACCACCCTTACCACTGCCTCAAACACACCTAGTTGAGCTCCGCACCGCCACCAACCCACCTTCGTCCTTCCTGAACCCAAGCTAAATAAAAAAAAGGGTGAGAAGAGTACCTGGCACCATTCGCTGAAACCATCTTCATTGGTACCACCCCTTCACATCAAGCCGCCATTATCTTCGACGAGCAACAAGGGGACAAAGAGGTTCTTTTCTCTTCACATTCAACAAAGTAGCAGAGTGGAAGCTCTCCTCTGATTTCAGCATGCGGAGAGAGAATCGTGTAGGGCAAAAGGGTTTTGTGCATCTAAATGAGCTGGTCGTATATGGTGGCGTCGGCAAAGATTTGCTTTTGAAGAAGCTCCAATTACTATTGAGGGAACCACAAAGAAAGAAAGAGAATGGCAGGACTTGAAGCTCTTCGTTTCTTCTCAGTCATGAAGTTCGAAAAATGAAAAAAAAAAAAAAACGTGGTGGGGGGGGGGGGGGGGTGTTAGAGAGAGAAAAATGCAGCCAAGCCAAGGTGCAAGCTGAATCTTTACCCAATCGATTACTGTTGTACTTGCAGAGGTAGTTGTAATCATACATGAAAATATCGGCCGATACGAAGCGTATCGGCCGATATATCGGCCGTATCGGCCAAGGCCGATAAGATAATTTGGATTTATCGGCGATACATACGTATCGCACCCGTATCGGCCGATACGGGACCGTATCGGCCGATACTTTAGCGTATCGGCCGATACGGTCCCGTATCGGCCGATACGGGCCGATACGGTATGTATCGGCCCATACACGTGGGGGGGGGGGGGGTTATAAAACCCCCCCTTTGGGACTTTTTAGGGTTTTTTACCCTTCCCTTTCTTCTCTTCCCCTCTATAGTTTCCATTTTCACTTCCTTGTGGTCCCAAATGTCTCCCAAATCCCTCTCTTCAAGATATTTTGCCACCAAATCACCAACAAACCATTATTGAAAGAGATCTAGAGATTCAAAGTCAAAACAAGATTCTTCATTAAGGTATATGTGGTTTATTTTTTCAACTTTTGACATGATCATTTCATTTATCACTCTCTAACTACTATGAATCACAACATAATGGCATCATTGTGTTGTTTTATTGTAGATTCATGCTTCCTTTTGATCTTACATGCATATCTTTTGTTTTTTTTTTATATATTGTTATTTTTATTTTCGGATTTATGTTATTTAAAAAAAAAAAACATTATCACTTATGGAAAACTCATGAAACAACTTGAATCTTGGTAGACATTCCTTTTGGTGGTGATCAAGGTATTTCTAATTCCTATTTCTTTCACTAACTCTCTACTCTCTTTGTCATTTCTAAATTGGTGTGGAATGTTGATTGTTGATCACTTTATAGTTCATTCACTTGATTGAATTTAAACCTTGAATGCTGAAGGTAGTGAAGTATTGATATTTGATTGTTCAATGTTCAGTTGTTCACTAATGAGTATTGAGTAATGAGTAATGACCTAACTCTTAAGAATTTCTTATGCCTTTATTTCATGTTCTAATTTTTTTTAATGAGCTTTTCATTACTTTTTAAGTTAACATGACTAAGAAACATGAATACATGTGAAAAAACTAATCATTACTATTATTTCTATTTATACAGCGATACAGGACCTCATATATTGAGGCACCGATACGCCCCCTTTTCTTACTTACTTTTGCAAAGAACCACATTTTCTTTCATTTTACAATTTTCTGGATTTTTCTGGAATTTTTTCAGATTTTTTTGGCGATTTTTTAAAATCGCACCGCTACGCCGATACGTATCCCCGATACGCTACGTATCGCCCGCTTCGTATCGGTTTGGCGGCGGGCCGCTACGCCCGCCGATACCGATATTTTCATCTATGGTTGTAATTGTCACCTCCCCACTTGTCTCAGGGGACATGCAAACATGGCTAGAAGTTTCCCATGCCAGTTCAGGCCATCTTTTATCGGGTGAAGCAGACTCGACCTGTCAAGGGCTCATCAACCCATTCACCCTCATAGGTAGGGGTGCATGGCGTGGCCTGCTGACTAGGGCCGGCCCACATGCCCTTCCTAATGGGTTTTTATTTTTTTACATTTTTTTATATAAATTGAAAGAGACTTATGGACTTTTAGGGTTTTCAACTTGAAATAAAGTTGAAACTACTAAAATAAATGAAAAAAAAATTGTTGCTAATTTAAAGTTTTGTTTTTTATTTTTTATAAAAAAATAGCATTTATTTTATATAAATGATGGGTCGGGCCGTGTTGTGCAGTGCCACGGCCTAGGCATCATGGCCCAGCATAGCTTGTGCAATGCGATGGGTTGTGCAATGCCGTGCTACGGCCTAGGGCACCCTAGCATGGTTCAAAATAACGGCTGTTATAACGTCTGACGGGGATTTTTTTTTTTAAACCATCCTTTTGGCCTTCTCTTTCACTTCTTTCAGCTGCCTTTCATCTCCGAGAGCTCCCTAAGTACTACTACAGCCTCTAAGCACCTAAAAGCTTAGATCTAAGCCACTTTTGGGTAGATTTATCCGTGGAAAAATCAAATCAAATCAAACTCAAGGGACCTGTTTGGTAAGCTTATTTTACTGTGTTTTGGAATTCTTTTCAAGATTCAACATCAAAATGACTGAGACATGTTTGAGGTGTGTTAGATCTATACTTTTGGAGCAAAAAGTTACAAGTTTTAGCACTGGATTTTTTCTATCATTTTATAGTATCCTGGATTTTTTGGATATTTTTTTGGAATTTTTTTTTTTTGGGTCAAATAAAAATTCGCTCTGCAAATTGCGACACGATGGCCGCAAACCGCGATTTTGAACCATGCACCCAATCCCAGCACTGCCCAGCCATTGGCCAGTGCCGGTTGCGATATGTTTTCACCTGCGCACTCCTGAAAATAATATTTACCAAGACTAAGTGATGCAGCCCGACAGAAGACTAGGGCCCGCAAGCCCTCTTGATGGAACCACTTGATGGGATCCACATGATCTCTAAATTGGCAGAGATCCCTATCCTAGCTAAATTAGTAATCTTAAATAGTTGCTAATAGGATTAGCTTTCTAAAATTCTATTTTGAGTAGGATTAGTATTTTATTATTCTCAATGTTCTTATTAATTTAGAAGTAGTATCTTCTATATATATAGAAGAACCCTCATCTTGTTATTAGACATGCATTATTCAAACAAGTTAATCAACGTGAGTTTTTTCCTCTTTGAGTGTTATAGCTGGTTTTGTGCCCTAGGGCTGGAATCCTTTGGATTCGATCAATCTCATCACTGAGATTGGTCTACACTTCTCGATCGAAGTTGTCTGGCTGCGCCACTAAGAAGGTTAGCCCATTCTTCGAAAGGAGTTATATTTTATGTCCTTGCATTCAAATCAATATGAGAAATATTGGATCCTTGGATGAAATTCAAACGTTTTATTATCGGCACAGTATGGAACTTGGTATTTTTGACAGTGAGGTCTATTGTGATCAATTCCTTAAGTTGCAGCTAGGAAAGTTGATAGTTGATGAATATACCCACAAATTTCAAGGACTGTAATATTTTATATGTACTGGATGAGAGCAAGATACATAATTTAATTCATTATACTAGAGGTTTAAGATCAGATATATAGAAAATGAAGTGCCGCCAAACCGTTCAAGAAGGATGCAAAGAAGCTATATGTGTTGGGCACAGACTTAGACATTCTTAGTAAAGAAGAAGAGCTCATATAGTTGAAACACATTTTGTCGGAGAGGATAATCCCAGACTCGTCATATGTCAACTTCTCGCCACAAATTAGAAGGAAGAAGAAGAGTGGAAACAAACTAAGGTATTCCAAAGAAGAATAGTGGAACAAACTTATTCTGCACACGAGCAAGGTGCGAAGGCAAGTTAACTAATATGTTTATTGATCGTGGCAGCGTGATAAACTTTGTTGTGAAAGAGATTATTAGTAAATTTCATTGGCCAACCTAGATGCTCCCAAAGCCCTACAGAGTTGAATGGGCTAATGATTCTATCATTTCAGTAATTCATCCATGTTTAGTAATTTTTTATGAGGACAATATTTGGTGTCATGTGATCTATATGAATGTCACTCATATTCTTCTTGGGCCACCGTGATTATTATTTTTTAATCTAAATTGTCTACAAGGACTAAAAGAAGAACACATATTCCTTCCTGTGGAAACGATGACAGATTAAGCTCATTCCATTGCAATCAATAATATCATCTTTGTCCACATCATCACCTCCTACCGAAGACCCAAAGAGAGAGCAGAAGGAAGAAACAAAAGATGTGATTATGCCATAAGAGCTATAAACTATGACAAAATACATCAAAGATGACTTTGAGAAGTAAGATCACGGAACAGAAGATGTCACGACAAAATAAGATGAAATAGCATGCAGAACTTCTAATATGGATCATATTTTGGAAGAAATAGGATACAAAGTGACCAAATTCATTTCTGTGAACAACGTTGATCAAAAGATATGAGAGGCAAAGGAAAAGAACAACCGGACATTGAGGATATAGATCCTAATGAACAAGTCTAATAATCCAATAGATCTAACAGTAGTTCCAAAAGGGCCCTGTGGATCATCGACGAACAATTACATTTTTGAGGAGGTTCCTAAAGAAGGACCGATTGTTGAAGTCCCCCACATTGACTTCATCTTTGAGGATCAATGATGGATATTCAAAGATTGTGATCTATTGGTTTGAAGCATCTTGACGGTCAGATCATAAATCCAAGTTGAATTAAGACACAGAAAGAAGCAATACCTCTAGTCTACTTCTACATGGAGCAAAAGACTAAGTTAGGCTTTGAAGGCATATGAAGAAAAAGAAGATCAAAAGAAAAATCATAAGTTTGTTCAATTGATCTTTCGACCCACGTGGACATTTATAGAACTCGAAGTTGAGTTCTGTCCAATACAAGAACTAATGCAGCCCAGACAATCTGGTTAGCCAACCCATTGGGCCAAGCCCACAGGCCCAAAGGGTCAATCCAATTTACAACGGGAATTTCAGTTTATTAGGAGTCTTAATTAAGAGAGTGATTTATTTAGGAGTCTTTAAATTAGAAATTTAGTATGATTTGGTTTGTTTAGGAGATATAATGATTTAGTTTCCTTTAAATTAGGAAAGGAGTCCCATTAGGAAAGAGGAATTCTAATCCTTCCTATAAATACGTAGCTCCTCCAATTGGGAGAGACAATTGTCATTATTCCATAAAAGAATGGTTATGGTTTTCCCTATGGTTGCGAGTGTTTCTCATTGATTGAAGAGTGCTCATGTGTGTCGAATCCCTAGGATTCACCCTCACTTGAATTCGGCCAACTTTCCTGTGGAGCTTGTCCATATTCATTCCATATTTCCATCGCGGATCGGGGAACTGCATCAGGTTGTCTCTTTATCCATCATAAGAATGCAACAGAATGAAACTAAGCCAATGGTGCAAATCTTGCTTTATTATTTACTACTATCACTGTTGCAAAGCATCATAGAGGAAATGTAGAGAGTCGAACATTGGAGGGTAAATGTAAGAAGAACCACCACTCATGCAGGGAGGCACCATCCCATATGGAAAAGATCCTGCAGCCTCCACTTATGCTCCACAGTGATTCTCTGTGGCAGTATTTTGGTGGTTGTTTACTCTCTTTTGTGTAAATGGCAAATATACTAGTCACCTCCCCAAATGGTATAGTATAGTCTATTTTGTGGTTGTGATTGTCTTGTGCAACGTAATCTGAGCTTATATGTGAATGCAACTTCTCTTTATGCCGAAATGAAAAAATGAAGAAGGGGATTAGTGGGATTCAATTGCCCTGTTTGAATGGAGAGAAGAAGGCAGCGAAAACTCTCCAAAGTAGAAATTGGACCTGCAGACAACTTTTGCCACCTCTCATCCAAATGAGAGTTATCCTCTTCTGTATAAAGAACTCAGATCTGAGTTGAAGCAATTTTCCATTTGATTTGCTGACAATGTGATAGTCCACATGTAAATGTGAAATGTCTGCAGTAGTAGGATCAAACTTATGCTGGTGAAGGGTACTCATGAAAAGTATCATTTTGATGATCTAAACCTAATGGTGGTTAGTGGGGACAATAAGATGGAATGAGGGTTTGGCTGCCCGGCCTTTACAGGAGTGAGGCCATTTTGCCATGGTTGAACTAATCCCAGCCTAATTTTAGAGTAAAAAATTCCATTCACCACTCTGGCGTCTGAACTCCACTTAAAAGGACATATTGTGCTAACTGGATCGTGCTCTTAACGTTGAGAACAGTAGACTAGGCCTTTTGCCTTAAATTGTGTGTAATGAGCAATTGGGCTGGACTTAGGTATGAATGCAGGGAAGAAGATATTGTGATGGGTATTTGTAAGCTTGTAGGTCGACAAAGCAAGGTAGGAGAACTCAGGGAGTTTACTCTTGACTCGGCCGAGTCACCTTGTTTTGATGAATGACCGAGTCAAGTATTGGGGAAACTCGGTTGAGTCATCTCATTTTGATAAATCTTATGCATTCTGAACCATTTGACCGGTGAATTTAATCTCAACTGTTGCTGATTATTTTATGAGTAATTAATGCTGGAGGTTTGGTGCTAGCAATTTAAAGTTGATTTGAAACATAATTTGAGCCTTGCATTTGATCTTTTATATCTGATGTTTGGACTTAAAATTATGTACTGCAAGTTCCTTATTGTAGAGAGAGAGAGAGAGAGAGAGAGAGAGAGTTGCGGTACATGATATTAACAAGACATGGGAAGAGCCATTCATGTCACGGAAGCTTTGTTTAATGGATCGGACCTAGGTGAGAGCAGGTACCAAGGTCTTAGTTTTTATGTATGCTGTGAAGAGAAATGTTCAGGGAGCTACAGCTTATACAGTCCAGATATGTGGGGCCCACTTGGGCAAACCTTCAATAAGTACAGTCCCTTTGCACACTCTTCCACCCATGATCTTGTACCATACCCAAAACAGTGAGGCTATTCAATCAAAGGCTAGGATTATCTTATGGGGCAGTTTTTATTTTTATTATTATTATTATTATTTATTTTATTTTTTTGCCATTATCTATAAGGTGATCTTTCCATAACTAATAAGAAGGTATCTGAAGCGGGCCTCACGAGCTGAGCTTGTAGGAGAATATTGTTTGTGCTGTGAATTTGGAAAAATGGAATCGTTTAAGAGTGTTTGCCTGAAATTTTAAATGAAATAATTTTGTACTTTCCCACAATCAAGTGAATTTTTCCTTTCCAAGGTGAGAGGTATCAGAGAAAGGATTTCATTCTTTATAGTAAAAGTTGATGTCGTACATTTGGAGCTCGCATCCTTTGCATATGTGGCAAATGAGCCCTGAAGCCTCGGAGAGGTCCAACATGCCTTCTTTGAGTTATACTTTTGAGTCTAGTCGCTCTTCTACTTTCTATCACATCTATTAAACGTCTCAATTCTCTATTGTACTTCAAATTTTTTTTATTTTTATTTTTATTTTTATTTTTATTTATTTATTTTTTTTTGTGAGGGTTATTTATTTATTTATTTACTTTTGGTAAGGAGGAGGGTAGTCCCATGTTATTTGACCGTATACGACTAATCCCCTAGGCACATACTTCATGGACAACCCCACAACATACATGCACTAGGTAAATCTCAGGGTTGTCGAAGTGGGAGCGAACCCTTGTTCATTACACTTAAATTAGAATTATGAATGATTCCACAAATGAAAATTAATGCATTTTAATTTGTAAAGCTTGAGTATCTAAAGATTTTACCGATGAAGAAATGGAATTTATATAGCTGGTCGCATCATAATTTAGACAAGGCTTTGATGATGAAGAAGATGATTTGCAAAAGTTTTTAGACTTTTGGTTAATGCGAAACAAATCTCTATGTAAAAATAGCCATGGTAGTAGTAAAGTGGGAGACACAGGAAGTTTTGTAAAAACCAAGTGAGGCCTTAAAATGTGTAGACGAGGGAGATAATTGGAATGATTTGTTACCAGTTTTGGTGGTTTGTAGTGCAGACATACAAATAATGCCATGTGAAACAGAAACATTCATGATTGGTTTGGTGGATGGCAAGTCTGTAAATGGGTCTGTTAGGGGCCAGGTCTAGTGTACCTGGTCTCAGTTATTCATTAGGCCCTATATATACATGAACCAGAAGCTTTACCTGTTTGCTATGAATATAATAAGGATGTATTTCATCATCACATCTGCAGTTTTTAAGAGGCATGTTGTGAAAACGAAAGTCATTTATCAAATAAACTAAAATACAAAAGGAAAATTAATATAAGTCAACGTTAAATTTTACTTTTACTTTATTCTTATTATTATTATTATTGTTATTTGCCATTGTATTCTGAGAATATAACGATTTTCCCATGTCAATTTGGCTGATATTTAACAACATTTCCTGATGATTTCCCTCTAATCTTGTACTATTTCCAAAATGATATTTGTGTTACTGAAAACTGTACTTAATTAAGAGGGTTATATTATTGGGGCCAGCTCTCCTGAGCTCAAGCTTAGGATAAGGTAAGCTCAAGTGTGTGGTGGGGCCAACCTAGGGACCCACATGGGGATGGGGGTAGGGGGGATTTCAAGTACTCCCTAGGATCTTCCTCTGCAAAAAAAATCAGTCCCAATCGTGATTTTTATCATCTTCATATGGGCCCAAAAGTTTAATGGTCAATAGTCCATTTGGATCGATACATAGTCGATCCAACGGTCCAGTAAATTCGGATTTGACCAAAAGTTGGTGGACATGCGCAATTTAGAGGGGTCATGTGTTTGGTCTATTTGGATGGACCAAAGGTGGGCCCCACAAGCATCAGCTTAAGAGATTTTATCCTAAGTTTGAGCTTAGGAGAGCCTTACTCTATATTATCAATTATATACACTCAGGTAAAACGATGATATTTGTGTTAAATATGTTGGGGTTACACGAGGCCTGGTTTATTTATAATTGGGCCAAAATAGGCCCAGTTACAGCCCAAAGGCCTAAAACGAAGCCGGAATCCATCACAAATATGGGCCAAGATAGGGTAACTCTTGGGCTGGCCTAGGTTATGAGCACCGCCACTCTGAATTTCAAGGTTAAACTACTCTCTTCAACCGGTTTCCATTTACTGCTCAGTCCTGGTGGCCTATAATCCTTGAGTCATCTTGACATTCACTTTCTTTTCTGGGTTTGTTCTATTTCTTTTTTCCAGTTTCCCATTTACTTTAGGACCCAGCAGGAACCTTTATGTTGTTATACTCTGTGTGTGTGTGTGTGTGAACTAGGGCTTTTAAGGCATTGGACTCATGGTTTCCCTACCTCTCCCAAATAGGCCATTTTAGTGTTTGTTACCAACTAAGCTAAGCAGATGGATAAATGATGGATTTTATTACCGGCCAACTTTAGGAGGTATTTTCACCTTGTGATGGCGCCATCTGACCACATGACTCGACTAAAGAGAAAAAATTGGACTTGGGTTTTGTTTGATTTTGAGCTCAGACTCAGGACTGTGTTTTAACCTCATGTTGTGTCAGGCTTTTATATTACTATTATAACAAAATTCCTTTGCCCACTGGTACCTCTCAAGGAATTCCGCAACGGATAAATATTTCAATCCCAAGCTGAAACCCCATCATCAATCCAGCTTTCTCGTCCCCAATTTGACACTAATCAAATATCACTTTGATTGTACTTAAGAAAAAAAAATGTCACTTAATACAAGACTTTAAATACTGCCATATGTCAAATGCGACCAAGACAGGCTGGGTAGAAATATTTCATTTTAGGGATTTTCACGAAAAAATACGCTCAAGTAGAAATATTTCATTTTAGGGATTATCACGAAAAAATACGCTCAAATCTTGATTATACGGTTTAGTTGAGAAAAACATAAAAATGATGAATGAGGGTGCCATACATCTTTTTTGGACAAACTTGCTTGATATGGTCAAGCAATTTCAATATTGGAAAATACATCTCATTCATTATTTCGTGAATGAATAGAGCCTTCGGGGAATGTTCTGGGCATTTCAATATTGCCCTCCTTCACATGCCCTGTTTCTTTCATTCTCATTTTTTTAAAAACCCGTTACCTAAAGATACCATGGGTTGCATGTACATTTTCTGTAATTCCTATTCCTCAGAAATCCCCTCAATTCCCAACCCTTACCCAAAACAGATTCCCTCAGTACATTATTAGATGTCTTTACACCATTTAAACTACATTCAGTGAAATTTAAGAAATTCATATACAGAAAGAGGGAAATAGAATGGGATGGAAGAATGAGGGAAAGAAAAAGAGGATGCCACGTGGTTTGGGTGCTGCTGGCAGCAACGTATAGAAGATGAAAAGAGAAAGGGAAGATTTCAAATAAGGAATTAAGTTTTTGCCTTAATTAAGAAAAGGACATAAGTCTCAAAAATTCTCAAATCAGGGCCAAAATTTTCCAATAAGTTTTCAATTAAGGAGAACTCGTCATTTAAAGGTAAGAAACCCTCCTTCACTACCTCTATCTTCTCCTCCTTACCATCATTGGTGTCCTCATAGTGATTTACGACAAACAGCATCACTAAAACGATTGATGACATGCAGTGGCAACTGGAAGCACGCCATGGCTTAAGATAAAGAATAATTTGGTTATTTTAAAAAATTGATGGAAAACATCATCGAGAAATACCTTTAAATGATCGAATATCCTTAATTGAAAACTTACTAAAAACCTTAGACTTTAATTTAAAATTTTTTGAGACTAATGTCCTTTCTCTTGAAATAAGGCAACAACTTTTTAGAGCCGTATTTGACATTTCTCCAAAGAGAACTTCTCTTTTCGGGGTTAAGTTTTTTTATTTTTCTAAAAAGCCCCATTTTTCTCTTTTAATTTATGCAAGAGAAACTAGCTGAGAGGTCATGTCTGACATGGAGCTCTAGGCCTCTAATACATGTGGAGCGTAGGCTGCGTAGCCAGGATGGTGTTTCTCTTTCTTTTTTCCTTTTATTGACCCAACCCTTTTAATCTGATGGTCTCAGAGTCAACCCAAATCAATCCTTCCCTGTAAAAGGTATTCAAACCTCCATCGTGGGCCCACATAACAATAATCTGAATTGTTCAAGATACTCCAGTGCTATATCCTTGAATCTCAATTAAATAAGTGGGCCCCACCGTCCGATTGAGCACATGACAGAATGTTAGATTAAGGCATATGAATACTAATACGTAAGTTGAGCTAATTACGTTTCGGTTAGGTGCTCAATCGGATGGGAGAACCCATTCCTATTGAATTGAGATTTGAGGATATGCCACCGGAGGGAACGACAATAATCTTGAGCGGTCTGAACTATCATCATGTGGCCCCATGGTAGAGTAATTAATGTGACAATTATGGCTAGTTTTCTCACGTGGAGATCTTGGTTAACCACACCTTGACCGTCAATTATGGACTTTTTTTTTGTCAATTGATTAAATATATTATATTCTGTATTGTGCACTAAATTCAAGTTCGTTATCAAGAAAAATGCCCTTAATTTGAGTGAAGGTTAGATTATTTTTTCTTCTGTCCTAACATACTCCTGATTTCATCAACCATTAAGAGACTTACATCCAGCACGAGTCAAGGTGACTAGCAACAAAGGCCCGGGTTAAAAAAATTACTAAATTCTTACATCAAATTGCGATCCCTTTTGATTGGTTAAACTAAGATCGTTTAAACTTTGTGGCAAACTTAACTAAAAATTATAATAAATTTTAATGAAGAGAATTCAATGGGTAAAAAGAAGAAATTAATATGAAACTTGATAAGAACACATTGAACCTATGCTGCCCGGCCGTATTTTGAAAAAAAAAAAATCTAAGATAATTATTGACTTAAACAATAAATACAATGTTTTTTAAATTATTCTATAGCACTTATTTAAAAATTCTATAAATTAGTTTCTATTTTAGTGATCAATTTTGCAATAGCTAGAAATTAAGATTTAGAAAGAGAACTTTTCTTTAATATTACTTACAAAATTTAATTATAAACTTGATAATTGAATTTAAGATTTTTATTTATCAAAAGGCAATAGTTCTACATATCTTATGACTTCTGCTTATATGTCTTGTATTTGGGTCAGGTTATCTTATGTACTATTTCTTTAATTATGTAATTTATCCCTTAAAAAAATGAAAAGATGGACGACGTAAAGTCGAAGTTTAGGGTCCAAATTGTCTTTGTACTTTACCCCTATAACTTTTACTACACTCTCTTGTCCGACATCGATTAAGAGTTTTTGTTTACGAGGCTTTTTTCTGCATGAAATCAAATTATCTGCATGTCAGGCCCCGATCCAGGTTTAGTATAATTTATTATTATTTTAACTGTGATTAGTCTCTAAGTGGGATTAGAAGACGATTAGTTTGAGTTTTTAGTTAGATTATAATTTTGAATAGCTTTGAAAAATTTTGAGTGCGTTAAGTCTGGTTTGACCGGGCCCTGGGTGGCTCGTGTGATGCGTGTTAGTGTGGGAATTTGATTTATTTGATTTTTGAAAAATATAGGTTTCGACATTTTTGAATTTGTTATTTTGATCCCAGCAACTTTCATGTTTGTTCCGTTTGCATTCGAACTCCAGAAATAGCGTTTTTCGAGAAAAAAGGGGCAAATTCGTCTTTTTACACTAAATCTGTGCATAAATTTTGAAATTTGAAAACCATAAGGAAAATATACTATTTGAAAGCTAGATTTTTGACGATTAACTTTGTCTTCTTCGTCGACTTCATCGGGGACCCATAAACAGGAGTTTTAAAGCCTCAAAGTATTAAGAGCATTGGGACCCACACTACCCATTTAAAAGTCAAAACCCAAGATGGGTTCTTCATCTTCTTCACTCATCATCCGTTTTCTGTAACAGCTGAAACCAGAGGGTTTTCTCTCTTTCTTCTCAACTTCTTTTCCTCTTGCATGTTTAGGAAACTCAACCCAAATCAAAATTCTGACTTTAGCATCATCTTCCTCATGCAATGAGCAACCTAAAGACACCATTTGTGTAAAATTCCGGTTGAAACCAACTTCATTTTTCAAGCTTTTGTCGCTGGTTTTTATACCTACAGGTAAGGTTTTATTTCTTCTTTTAGTTATGAGTTTTTCACACCCTTTGGAAGCTCTTCTTCATGCATGCAAGGATGCTCTTTGAGAGCTCCTTCTCTTTTCAAAATATTGAGTTTTTGAATGGGTTTTTCTATGGGTTTTGGTGTAGGCTTGCAGCTGATTGTGTAGGAGATTATTTGGACTGTTCTTGAGACCCATTTCAGCTTGAGGCAAGTGAATAATTAGATCTGAGTATGCATGCTGGAAAAATTTATCTTTTCTTCAAATCTCTGACTTGAAACTTTAAAATCCTGTAATGGGTGTGAGCTGTGAAGTTGGATTGGTTTTTTTATACTGATTTCATTACAGGATCATGCTGCCTATTTCGGGCTCAGCAGAAGCCCAGCCCGCTCGAGCGGTCCTGGCTTCTGGCCCGGGTCATTTATGAAGTATTTTTTTGGGCCATATTGGATAGTTTTGAGCCCAGTTCGAGTGTAAAAGTTTCCTAATGACTTATTAATCATCGGGCATTAAGAATTTGAGCCCGAATCACTTCGTTTGAATAAAACTATGGAGAAAGTTTGGAAATTTAATTTACCCGGGGATTTTCTTTAAGCCTTTATTTACACTTTGTGCCCTCGAATGTCGGAAACTTTCAGAGACACCAACTTCTTCACTCATAAACCGACATGGAGACACCAAGTGTGTATTGAGACGGCCCTTGGTAAGCTCATCAAACACTGCTAATCATCTCATTCCAAGTTAGAATAATTTTATATATGTTTTCTCATAAATTGATTTGAAATGAAGTTGGTTAATTTGTCACGTTTGAAAAACAATGAAAGGCTACTCATCTGACTTGTTATGAAATTATCTAATTTTTTTTATTTATAAAAAGTAGTCTTTTTATCAGGATTGAATTGTGTTTAATGGTTTGAATTATATCGTTTTGGATTTGAATCGGCACCACTAAGCTTAGGTTACCTTGTTGGGCTGATCACCCGATTTGAAATCTTTAAAATTATTTGCCAACTGCAGTTTAGATTCTGTTTGTTTACTCCGGCCATGGCAACGGTTCTGCTTTTCCGGTCCCACGAGTAGTGGCAACGGTTTCTGTCTGTTTGTTCCGGCTATGGTTATTTGTTTGTATGCTTTTATGACTTCGGTAATAGGAGAATATAGCTAAATATGGTTTGCCAATATTTTGATTATTTGTCAATTAGTTTGAAATATTTAAATTTATGAAATTCTTTTATTTGTACATAAATAGCTCATTTGATTTACTCTTTACATATGTTTCGTTTCAATTGCATATTCATTATTTTAAACATGGTATTTATAAAACTTGTATATCTTATCTGTTTTATTTACCTGCCAGACCGTCGTGTCTGATACTCTTTTGTTTGGTGTCAGATGTCGGACCCACAACCCTTGAGGTGGAGTGTGCGGAGGAGGCAGTAGGGCCTCCGGTGGAGCACGAGTGGTAGCTAAATGATGTCATGTAGATGTCATGTTGGATCTGGAGCTTCGATAACATTTTTTGGGGAGTGACTTTTATTTTGGGAACTTTGTTTATGGCCTCTGTTGGCCTTGTTGGGTTGAATAACTTAATACACTTTCTTGATCCTCACAACTCTAACCTTAACTTTGGGCTATGCTCTTATGTATATATTTCTCTTTTGATACTAAACTAGTGCACTTATCTTATGTCACATGTGATTTTTATTTTGCTACATGCTTTCGCATATTATCATTTGATGTGAAATTGATTCATTGATTGTGATGGATCATCTGAAATTCTCACGGCAGAATCCTGTCGGAAAATAACTAGTGCGTGCGAGCGGAATTTTCTGGCCCGTCGCGCCGCGTTCCCCGAATTAAGGACTTGATTATCAGGGCCTCGGTTCAGGGGCGTGACACTGCACATCTAAAAGAAAAGGTGATCAAAAGTTCAAAAAGAGAAAAAGGAAAAATAGAAAAGACAACAAATCTACAAGAGGTTAATACCAAACAAAACTCGATAGAATCCCAATCTTCCCTTGGTGTCCTTTCTAATGATTATATAGTTTCACCAATTATGATTCTTCTCTGTAAAAAAATGAAAAATAAATTTCATTAATAATTATTTATAATCACAAAACAATATAAGATCAGAAAAGCCAACATAATAATAAAAAAAGAGAAAATAGAATCAACAAATTGAAGGATCCAAAAGATACAGAAGAAAACATATTGGTAGAGAAATCAAAGTACATGATCTGGTTAAAACAAAAGGACTACCCATCATCATAATTTCTCTAACTATTGCTATTATTAATGTATTCGGTTTCTAACTTATCTTATTTTTTGGGTCACTCTCGAGCCTACGAAAAATGATCTCTCTGTAAGGATTATTATCATATTAAAATATTATATTGGCAAATTCATTTTGGACAAAACTGGGACGCTTTTATCAATTGTATTCTTAGTGGATTGCGCAAGAAAAAAGGCTACAAGGACTCTTGCCTTTATCATATGTCTTGGCTATGATGACATCAGATGGTAACACAAAAGTGTCAAAGGAATTGTTTTGCCTCAGGATCCGTGCGTCATGAAGTGAGGAATTGCAACTTGGGCATTCGAGATAGAGCCTCGACGCGCTCAAGCGTGCACACCTGCGCTCGAGAGCCTGGCTCGTGGCAATTGTGGTTTATTCGGGACTTTATATTTTTATTTGAGACAGTTTATTAATTGGAGTCCTACTTGCTTTACAATTATTGAGGCACGATCGAATAAAAGCATATTTAATGCTTTCTTCTCTCAACTCTAGGGCACCATACTCCCATCCAAAAAGCTAGAGATCTATTGAGAGATTATTTTTCTTTCCAAAGCTTCAAGTTGTTGTGCTGAAGTTCAAGTCTTTGGAGGTTCTTTCTGCTATTTTTCTGTAGTGGACTCATCTTGAAGAGGCATTCAAGGTGGTTGGTTCAAGCGCGGTGAAGGTGCACGGCGAGCAGTCGACAAGATCAAAGCAGTCCTTAGTTTGAGTTAACAACTGGGAAAGGGTTGTAAGTGTCTCTTATAACTTTCGTTTTAAATAGTGCTTGGTTGTCTGTTGGCCTAGACGGTAAGGCTCGTGGTTTTTTCCCGAGTAGAGTTTTCCACGTATAAATCGTGTGTCCTTCTCATTGTGTGGTTTGATTACTTTCAATCTGATTTAGGATGAATTACTAGATTAATCGTTTGTTTTTGAAATCTAATAGAAATTTAGTTATTAGGACCTAAGCCTATGTTAAGGCCGGTTTTTTCAATTGGTATCAAAGCAAGGTTACACTAATTTGCTGTGTGATCTTTTTAGCACTATTTTCTAATAGATTTCAATAAAGAAGGTAGGTCTACAAACAAGCCCACTTTTTTAGATGGAACCAATTATGCTTACTAGAAGGTAAGGATGGTTGCTTTTCTTAAGGCTATAGACGATCAAGTCTGGGATATTGTAGTGGATAGATACTCTGATCCCACTATTGTTATAGATGGGCATACTATCCTGAAACCCAAAGCTCAATGGACTGTTGCTGAAAAGACCAAGTCTAATTGTAATAATAAGGCCATTAGTGCTATCTACAACGGAGTGACCCCAGCAGAATTTCTTAGAATTTCTGCGTGTCTTAATGACAAGGCAGCTTGGGATCTGTTAATGACTGTCCATGAGGGAACAGACACTGTCAAGCAAACCAATCTCCAAAACTAGACAACCACTTTTGAGACGATTTGGATGAAAGATTATGAAACTTTTTACGAGTTCAATTTTAAATTGAGTAAAATTGTGAACTCAATTTTTAATTTGGGAGAACCTATACCTCAAACCCAAATTCCCAAGAAAATATTGAGGCCTCTCCCAGAAAGGTTTCGTCCCAAGGTAGTTGCCATTGAGGAGTACCAAGATCTAAATTCCCTTAGTGTGGAAGAGTTAGTTGGAAATCTGCAGACTTACAAAGGTAACCATTGTCTTAGCAAGAATGGTAAGGAAGTTGCTCTCAAGTCTTCAAAATCAGTGGACAGTAGTTTTGAATCAAAGTGTGACTTGGAGGACGCTGAGTTTGAAAAATATTTCATTGAAAATTTCAAAAAGATGTTGAAAAATAAAAAGGCTAAGAAAAATGGTAACAAGAAGGCACCCTACAAGACCATATTTGTGCCTGAAAAGAACCCACCTAAAGAATCAACCAAGCCCATCAAATGCTTTGAATGTCAAGGATATAGTCACATTGCTGCTAAGTGTGCCAACAAAAAGAAAAAGAGCAAAGGTAATGTTCTTAATGTTTCTTGGGAAGATGATATAGATGAGGAAAATAGTGAGCCTGAATCTCCTGATAGTGAGTTTAAAAATTGTGTTGCTTTCATGGCTTTGTCTACTTTCTCTTCTATGCAGGGTTCATCTGACAGGGACTCCAAGTCCGATGAAAATTCAGATTTTGATGACTTCTCTGATGATGACAAGGATTGGAAAACTGCATACAAGAAATTGCTGCAAGATTCCATACGCATGTCAAAGATTAATAAGAAAAAAGCATTAAAGCTAAAAGAAATAGAATCTCAAAATTCTTCTCTATCTGCGCAACTGGAAGAATCACATGCCAAGGTAAGCCAGTTAGAAGATCAACATATAATATTGTCTAATAATCTTATTGCTACAGGTAATGAGAGTGAATTGTTGAAGCAACAAGAACTTAAAGGAAAATCTGAGATGGACAATTTGAAGAAAGAGTTAAGTTATTGTAAAGCTGAAAATGTTGATTTAATTGGAAAGCTCAAGTTGACAACCTCTGAATTGTCAATTGCAAAGGCCTCTTTGGACCGTATGAACAAAGGGTCTATGAAGCTCGACGAAATACTTGGAAGCCAAAAGACTGACTTGTCTAAATCTGGAATTGGCTACACTCATAGAGCTTCGTCATCAAAAGATAAAGGTAAATATGTATTTGTTCAAGGGCCTACTGTGTACTCCATGACACCCTTAATTCATAAGTCTCCACCCTTGAAATCTGTGAATGCTAAGGATGTGCCCAAGCCTAAATTCACCCCCACATGTCACTTTTGTGGAATTAAAGGGCACATTAGACCACACTGCAATAAAAGAAGAAATCATATCAGAAATCAGACAAGGAAGAAACCTTCTTCTCCTCAACAGGTCAAGACTAAGCTTGTTTGGATTCGTAAGACTGACCTGAGCTATAATGTGGTCTACACTACACTGTCTAAATCAATTGAGAATGCTAAGGTTGATCCCCCTCTCCGTAAGTCCCTAGGCAATGGCCTAAACCACTAGTTTTGAATAGCACATGCATACTCATTCGGGCTAATTTTGAGATTATTCGGCATGTGATGCACTTTAATTTGTTGGATTTTCGCACTGAGTTTGCTTTTACAATTTAAGAATTTTTATCATGTCCACAAGTACATGATGACTCACTTAGGGTCAATGAGACTCTAGGATTGACAGGATTCACGGTCTTAGTGGTTTTGTACTTATTCAGAGCATCAATTTTGATTTTTCCACTTCTCTATGCTCTCTTCTTAATGTCTATATCTATATATGTGACCCAAAGTGTGTAGAGATTTCTGTAGACCGACACAATGGATCTGTATCCTATAGGGTTCAGAAATTCCTAAAAAAAAAAAAAAAAGAGCACTAGAACTTGAGCATTTTTATATGTGAAGTTCATGAGAATATCTAATTTTAGTCTAAGAAAAAAAAAATATAAATAAAATAAAATTGTGTGACATTAAGGGGGAGCTTCACATCTCATTGCTGATCAGATTGAATATTTTTGAAAGGTGAGAAATTTTCTTTGTATCTGATGATTGTCGATTTTTGGTCGATCTACGATTTCTTTGTGGTTTACATTTGAGATCACCTCACTGACAATTTACACTCATGATAAATTCCCCAAAATTGTATTGTCTCATGACTTGCAAATTATCGTATTTGATCATCGAGGGCTTTCGATTGTTGGCCTGATTGAGTTTTGCATTTGTGTAATTTTTTTCGAGGATATAGATTATATGATTTATAGGGGGAGCAAGCTCTTTGTCAATTCTGAACAAAAAGGGGGAGAAGCTGAGATAGCTCATGAGAATATGTGTACATGAGATTACGTGTGCTGATTAGTGTTGCTAAATGATTTGATTATGTTATTGATTACTTTTAATTTTCAATATTTCATGCTTGATCTTTTGTCAAGTTTTCGTGAATTGGATTTGCAGGGCTGAATTGAAGATTGTCTTTGTATTTCGGGTTATATTGTCTGGGTAAAACCTTTTTTGTATTTAGGTGTTTTGTCCATGAATTGCCAAGGGGGAGATTGTAAGGATTATTATCCTATTAAAATATTATATTGGGAAATTCATTTTGGACAAAACTGGGAAAAAAGGCTACAAGGACTCTTGCCATCACACGTGGACTCTTGCCTTTATCATATGTCTTGGCTATGATGACATCAGATGGTAACACAAAAGTGTCAAAGGAATTGTTTTGCCTCGGGATTCGTGCGTCATGAAGTGAGGAATTGCAACTTGGGCATTCGAGATAGAGCCTCGACGCGCTTAAGCGTGTACACTTGCGCTCGAGAGCCTGCCTCGTGGCAAGTGTGGTTTATTCGAAACTTTATATTTTTATTTGAGATAGTTTATTCATTGGAGTCCTACTTGCTTTACAATTATTGAGGCACGATCGAATAAAAGCATATTTAATGCTTTCTTCTCTCAACTCTAGGGCACCACACTCCCATCCAAAAAGCTAGAGATCTATTGAGAGATTATTTTTCTTTCCAAAGCTTCAAGTTGTTGTGCTGAAGTTCAAGTCTTTGGAGGTTCTTTCTGCTATTTTTCTGTAGTGGACTCATCTTGAAGAGGCATTCAAGATGGTTGGTTCAAGCGCGGTGAAGGTGCACGGCGAGCAGTCGACAAGATCAAAGCAGTCCTTAGTTTGAGTTAACAACTGGGAAAGGGTTGTAAGTGTCTCTTATAGCTTTCGTTTTAAATAGTGCTTGGTTGTCTGTTGGCCTAGACGGTGTCACGACCCGAGCCCGAGATTAAGATTAAATCCAAGATAATCTTGAGTCGTGGCACATACTTACTCCCGTGAATTCCAATCACATCAAAATTCACAAGGGATATCAATACACATTATGCGGAATATAACAAATATACATTGCTTATATGAAAACCAAAAGTTCATTTAAATCATGTACAAAATTTATCACTTGCATATTTAAATACAATGCAAGGATCAAAAGTATGAAACATTTCAAAATTCATTTAACTCATAGTTTCCTCTCAAATTTTCGTTTCAATATTATGCTCATATGATATTGCTTTACTTCCATTCCACTAGTCCTCCTGGAGGAACCAGATTAGTCGTCTTTGTTGGCGCTGCGGCCTCAGAAGGACCGGCATGGGCAGCTGTGCCTGTAATGCCATCAATAGCACTATGAATTTGACAATTCAGCAATGTATAAACAATTACATGATTTAACATGCTAATACATCATTTCATTTGTCTAAGCCAAGTTAGACTAATACAATTTACCATTTAATTCAAATCAATATGAGTCTTTCATATTTGGCAAACCTATAATAGCATTTCATTTCAATTCATATCACATCTTCCTAAAAAAGGAAGGAATCACATCTTCCATACGGAAGGAATCACATATTGTGGGATTTACCAGTGACCGGGCCAGGGACAACTGATATCACTACGGAGTTCCGGAACACTCCCAAATAAACTGCTGCAGCAGTATTAGCTCCAAAGAGCTTATAGAAATCACTATGTAGTGCCAGACTCAATGAACAATTCAATTAACACATTAATTTCCATTTAATTACAAATTAATGGATACAATTCATAGGTTTACTCAATCTTACTCAATTCTAAACAACCATTCGGGTGTAACCATTGGTTTCCCAATGCACGTGTTATTTTCGATGGACATCACATTAGAAATACAATACGTGCATTGTTAGTCCCCGTAATTAACACCCATGGACTTTAGACCATTATCGATCCATTATGATTCAATTTACACTTACAATACGTACTCCAATTTCACTCAAAAATCCAAAATCCAAAATCCTAAATTTTCACTAACTATTACTGTTGAGCTAGTAACAGGTTGGCTCGAGCGGACCAAAGTTCGCTCGAGCGGATGTCTCACAGAACCATGGTCGCTCGAGCGAAACACTGTTCGCTCGAGCGAACATTTCGAAATTCCTGTCAGTCCAAACAGAACCTCGTTCGCTCGAGCGGACCCCCAAGTCGCTCGAGCGAACTGCCAGAGTTCCTACGAAACTTTGTTCAGTTCTTTCTTCTTCTACTCTTCTCTCTTTATCACACTTCCACAACCTGCAAAACAAATGGAACCTTCTGTTCCCCCTTTAATCATCATTTATAAACCACAAAACACTTCTATTTCATAATCATCAAACATCACACAATCGTTCCTACATCATGATTCATGAACTTTCCTTCTACAAATCAAGGAGAAACTACATCAACTAACATATAATCATCAATAACTATTTATACTTGCCTTTAGTTATGAGAAACACAAAAACCCCTTTCTCTCCTTGATGCAAAATCACCAATTTCCAAACCTTGCAACAAATCTGAGATGTTCTCCAACCTTAACTCAAGAAAGATGATGATGAAGATGAGTATTGCAATTTCCCTCTCACAAATCACTTGCAATTATCAAGTTTGATCATACACAAGGAAGAAACGAAGAAGGGAAGAAGAAACCTCTCTCACTCTCACTGTTGCTAGAATGGAAGCCACCGAATGAAAATGGTTCTGTATTGTTCTCCAATCCTTTATAACCGAATTTTGCATTGAAACCCTTACCTTTAAGCTTATTTTCAATTTAAGTCAAATGAAGATCTATTTGACTCATTTCAACTCAAATGAAGTCGAGTGTATTATGAAATTTGACACACTCATCAAGATACACATGTTGGTATCAATTTTCATCACTTTCGATGAAATACACTTAAAATTCGTATTTATGAAAAAGTCCCCAACTTCACTAATTCGGGTCTAAAATCAACTCTATTGAGTTAATCTCTTTCAAACTCATTCCATCATACTTAATTCATTTGTTCGAGACTAATTTCACCCATTTTAATCATTAATCATTATTAAGTTGATGAATCATGCTTAATCCACATTAATCTCGATTAATTAGAGTTAATCTTGATTAACTCGGGTCGGGGTGTAACAGACGGTAAGGCTCGTGGTTTTTTCCCGAGTAGAGTTTTCCATGTATAAATCGTGTGTCCTTCTCATTGTGTGGTTTGATTACTTTCAATCTAATTTAGGATTAATTACTAGATTAATCGTTTGTTTTTGAAATCTAATAGAGATTTAGTTATTGGGACCTAAGCCTGTGTTAAGGCCGATTTTTTCACTCTCTCAATTGGAACTAAGCTTGGCCCAAAGAAGGAAGTGTCAAAATCAACTTTGCCTTATTGAATGGCCTAATTGTTCTGTTTTTTCTCGTAGTTACATATTTGAATAACCCAAAATGGGGCCTTACGGGGAAAAAAAAAAAAAAACACATCGAATGCTTAGTAGATTCGACATTCTATATGTGTTTTTTACATACCGAGATAAAGCCGGTTGCCTTCTTCTTTAACCGATTAATCAGAGTTAGTGGTAAAATCTGTAATCAAGACATGGCAAGGGTACAATGGACCTTATTTTCATATAAATTATATAAATTAAAAAGGAAAGAGATAAACGATGGCTATATTGGAATAGTACCCGAAGAGAAACATCGGAGGGAGGAAACGTTGGAGAGGGTGGACTTTGTTGCCGCAAGAGATTCTAAGTGCATGTGGTTGAAGAAGCCCATATTCTCAGTGAAATTGTCCATGTTTTCGTTAGATTATAAACTTGGAAGTTAAATAAAAAAATGAAAATGGAGAGTTGGAATACGGATTAAGGAGGCTTTGGATGACTGGTTGATATTGAATGTCTAATCCTTATATCATGGAGTATGTATAAGTAATTAAAAGCAAGTATCATGGAGTAGTTTTTACATGCAATCACTATGGTCATTTCAATCCCACAACTATCATATCCTTGATAAGTTAAAAGAGTGGGTCCCACCTGATTAATTTAAATGGCTATATAAATAACAGCGGGTACCATGGAGCAGTTCCGTTTTGCATTCATTATGGCCATCTGGATCAAAAGTTTTTATTTGCAATCACGTAGCCATTTGGATCCCACAATTGTTATGGTCTTGAATAACTTAAAAGAGTAGGCTCCACCTATTTAATGTAAATCGATATATAAGTACTAGTAGGCATCATGGAGCAATTTCGTTTTGCATTCATTATGGCCTAGATAAGTTAAAAGATAGAACCAACAGTCTCAATTGAAATAGTCCCTTTCATAAATAAGAATTGGCCGATACTTTTAGATAACAAAAAAGGGGTTTTGTATTTGGAAAAAGAATATAACAAATGTTTCCAAGGTAAACCCAATACCCTATTCATAGTTTAATCCAAACAATTAAAGAGAGAATGTAAGATTAGATCTTATCAAATTTCCACCTAAAGTTACAAAAGAAAATGACAAATATATAATAGAAGTAGCTAAAAGGTAGCAACAAAGACTTCCCAAGTGATCGAATTTCATAAACGATAAAACATAAAATGTCATTTTCATTACAAAAAAAAAAAAATCTAGAAGATATTCATTTGTTAAAATCACAGTACATAGTTGATCAAATTCACAAAAATAAACCATAAGACCAATAGGCATCATGCAAAATGAACATGAGAGAGATTTGAAGGAGAGAGACAGTGAAAGCTGAGTGGTTAAACGAAGACAAATATATGGGTCTCCCTTTAGGGTTACGGCCTTTTTTTTTTTAAGGGATGGGTGGGAAAGCAGTATGTGGGGTATGAAATTACCTCCATCATCATCATCAAAGCCTTGTCCCAACTTTGTTGGGGTTGGGTACATGAATTCTATATCTCCATCATGATATATCCTAAGCTAAAATCCTTGGATAAGTTGCACGTTTTAAGACCTAACATTACTACTTTCATCCACGCCCTCTCCAGCCTATCCCTTCCCCTTGGTGGGCTATCGGCCTATATAGAAAAGCTTTTTTTTTTTTCACCTGTGTTGTTGCTGGCCAGCATTAGATATGTACAAACCATCTCGATCAAGTGGGTTTATCTTACTTTATCATTTATTGATGCTACCCTTAAATTCCTCTGAAATCGCTTATTTCTGTTTCCGTGCTTCCTAGTTTCACTATATATTCACCTCAACATTCTCTTCTATGATTCACTCATTTTGTGCATATTTTACTTATTGATTGGTCAACATTATGCTCCATAGGTCATTGCTAGTCTAATTGTTGTTCAATAAATATTTTCCTTCAATCTTTTTGGAATGCGTCAATTACAAAGTACACAAGAAACAAGCCTCCACTTCAACCACCCTGCTTTTATCATATCCTCTGCATCCCTCTCATTTCTCCATCCTTATTAATCATCGAGCCAAGGTATCGAAATAAGTCTCTTTATGGTATCTCTTGAGCTTCAATTTACATAGTATTTTTAGCACTTTTTACATGTCCACCGAAGTTGCACTCCATATGTTTTTTTCCTTTTTATGACTTATTTTAAAGCCCTTGGATTCCATAGCTTTCCACTTTCTTTCAAGTTTTGCATTTATACCATCTCTTAATTCATCCTACCTACTCTTGAATATAAGCAATTACCTCATCCATAATCATTGTACAGAGACAAGGGCTTAAGGCCAACCCTTGATGTAAACATGTCACTAGAAACTCACGTATCCCTCCACCTGTAGTTTTTGTACTCATAACTACTCCCTCGTACACGTCTTTAATGAAAAAAAAAAAAAAAAAAAAAAAAAAAGAGGATCACGCCGGTGCCTTTATAAGAAAAGCAAAGCCCTCATGTCGCGGGTGCTGCAAGCCGGTTACCCTCACAGGCTGGCCTGATTGACAGCCCCATATCCATCCAATATTTGATCCTCTTTCCTAGACGATGAAGGGTTAAGATCCTCCGAGCAAATTAGATCGAGCATAGTATGATGAGTGACTGTATGTAATTTCTAAGTCAGGAGCATGACCCACACCATCCACAAAGTACACATTTCTCCTCTTCCTTGTTATGCACTTGTTTCCTCGTTTCGAGAAGAAATGCATTGAATAGCAGCGTGAGAACCATGAAACCATTTTCATTTTATTGTTCCAGTTCCTCGTTCTTCATGAGGTGGGCCCTGCAAAAGCCTCATTACACCATTCATTTATTTACTAGATAGATGGTGGGAATTTTCTTAAGTGTCCATCATAACCACAGCTGATAGCTGAGAAAATGCTACCTTCCAAATAGAAAAAGGTAAAGCTTCTTGCATCACCTCCTTAAGTAAAGAAAAACTAAGACCCTTTTTCTGCAATCCAGAGCATTAGAACACCTATAAATACCCTCACACACCCTCTCCACCTCCATCATTCCTTCTGTCTCTTCTCTCCTTGTACTCAAAGCCTTCTCCATCCACAAAAAAAAGTGCAGATATGGCCTCCCAAGACATTGCAAAGTACCGTGAGAATGCTGAAATCTACAGAGGACATGAGATCTGCAAGCAGAAAATCATAGATTTTCAGGCAGAGCTCGGCTTTCCAACCGGCATCCTGCGTCTCAATGACATCATTGAGTTCGGCTACAATCGCCAGGCCGGATTCGTGTGGATCCTGCAGAAGGAGAAAACCGAGCACCGCTTCAAGAAGATCGGAAATACCGTCTCCTACGACACTGAGATCACTACATTGGCTGAGCATCACAAGATGAGAAAGATAACAGGTATAAAGAGCAAGGAGTTTCTGATCTGGGTTCCCATTTCCGATATGTATATCAGTGACCCAGCTTCTGGGAAGATCAATTTCAAGACGTATACGGGGCTGGGAAGGAACTTACCTGTCTCTGGATTCCTTCTGGAGGATGAGCAGGAGGAAGACAAGAAGAAGAAGAAAGAAGGAAAGAAGTGAGCATGGCATGGATGAGGCTTTGTTTCTCCCCACTCAATAGTTGTTTTAGAAGTTGATGGCCTTTCTTATCTTCCCTTTTCCTTTCTTAAGTAAAAAGAAAAAGGAAAAAAAAAAAAAAAAAAATTGGGTATGTTATGCTGTAGGGACTGCTCTTCAAAGTTCAGCTATAATATTAAATAAAAATCTTTTTACATTTTAATTTTCATTTCTGCACATTTTAACCAGGAATTTATTTTATGGATTATCCTGATACACATGCTGTATAGGAACTTCAATTTTCAATTCAATGGATAACTTTCAAAATATATATATATATATATATATATATGGACTGCCTCCCCTCAATTCACGAAGACCTTACGCTCACGCATGTGGCGGGTTCCGAGGTTTAAAAAACAAAGGACAATACGAAAACTCGATGTCAGATGTAACGAAAAAAGAGATAAGGGAGAGAAAGCAGAAGGTAGAAAACATAAAACAGAGAAGCACTTTGTTCGTCCCTCTTTCTCGCCCTCCCTCTGCTCTCTCCCTCCATCTTCCTATACCAAGATATACATCACAGTTGCTCTCCCTCTTTGTCTCTCTCTAGCTCTTCCTCTCTCTACCCAAATCCCAGTTTATATATGATATCCAAATAACGATAAATATCTAAAAGAGAAAGGAGTAAAATAAAAAAGACTCAAATACACCCATTCCTAATTCTAAATAGAATATAACTGAAAAATAGAGCCATATGGTACTCACTAGATCAAGTCCTAAATAGAGCCATATTATATAAATGCCTTTAATTGCATTACTGAATCCTATCTTTCAATGATGAATGAATAGTGCACCAAACCTTATTTTAAGTAGGTCTTTCGCTAAAATGCCAACCCACATGATTGGTTACACCTAAGGAACCTTCTGCATATCTGCTTTAATTTTTGAGGTGTTTGGTCCGAGGTTCCTTAAGATAGGTTTTTAATGCAAACAGTCCACGATTTATTTCCGTAGATCCAAAGGTTCCTTCTACCGTTTTATATACTTGAAAAGTCAATAATGCCCTTTAAATCTCTTAACATGTTATTAAAAAATGCTAACCCTAAAATCGCAGAAACTTTCCAAAGAAGGAACGAAGCGAGAAATTAGGGATTTTGAACAGTGGTGGTAAGGAGAAGGGGGAAAGTGAATCGAGGAAGGATATTAACCTTTGAGAGCTGCAAGCATTCATATCATCTTCGAAGAAACAGTTTCGTCGTCGATTTCGGGGTTGCAGAAGCGATTCATTAGATTTCGAACCCTACAAAATACAAAATCTAGAGTAGTCAAGGCTTCTCTTCATACAAACTGTTAACATTTGCACACTCCAAGACAATTAAGTTGAGATTCTATCACAAATTTAGATAAATTGTCCATAACTCAGATTAATTTGTTCCAGAACTCAGATAAATTTATTTCAGAACTCAAATAAATATGTGCAAAACTCAGATAAATTTGTATAAAACTCAGATAAATTTGTTTCAGAACTCAGATAAATATGTACAAAACTCAAATAAGTTTGTTCCATAACTCAGATAAATTTGTTTCGGAACTCAGATAAATTCATATATATGTCGCTAGCTCAGATATATAAATTTGTTCCAAAACTAAGATAAATTTATCTGAGTTAGCGACATATGAATTTATCTGAGTTTGTCACATAAACTCAGATAAGTTTATAGCACATGTCATGACTGGATAGATGTACACATAAATACTCAAGATATAAGAAACATAAAACAAAAAGAATACGATCCTGCATTGTAAGAAGCACTTCTTTCATTGAAATATGAGAAATCTCAACTGAACTTCTCCTTGTTCATCCAAATTGAAAAATCGAGAAGAAAGAAGATTGTGAGATATAGATCGAAATCTAAATCATCTGAACCCTATTTCTTTGATTCTAAATCCCAATGTAACACCCCAGCCCCACCCTAATGGCATTTAGTGTCTAATTAATTTTAGTAAGATGCTTAATGGTTGTTTTTGATGATTTTGTGGTTGGCTAGGTAAATTAGTAGGGTTTTGACCATTGACTAGGTAGTTCTATGACCTTTTGGGTTCTTTGGGCGTTTTGGGTTCGCATGTATATTTTTAGTATTGTGTGTGTTTTTGGGTGCATTGCATAGGGCATTTCGCGTACTTCAATTTTTCATGTTTTGACCTAGACCAGTTGAGCCCAATTCGGATCCATTCAGGCTCATTTTCCAGTAAAAAGCCTCAATTTGATATTAACCTCTTGAACCTGGACTTGCATGCAACATTTAGAAAAAATCCATTTTAAAAGCCAGACCTAGATCATTTCAAACGAACTCTTTTTCTCTTCTCATTTCCAGCTGAAGCCTCCCTTCCCATTTCCCTCTTCTTCATCTCTTCCTCTCAATCCCTTGATGCTAATTTGGAGAGTGCATGTTACAGATTCAGCTACAGCTCCTCCCAACTTCATCTTCCCCAACAAGCGGTCCTCTCTACTAGTACAAACCATCTCCATTTCTGCTATTGGTGAGAAAAACTCCATCCTAATGCCTCCTTGTGTGTGAAATCTGAGCATTTGAAGCTAGATTCCATTGCATGGATGATCTCTTAAATCTATTTCTCGCCTTTCTTCATTGTAGGATCATCCCCATCATCTTCTACATCTTCTCCAACAAGGATTTCATTTCCTAAGCCCAAGCACATCTCCATTTTCAATCTTATTGTTCTTTTGGTAAGCTCCTTCTTCCTTAATCACTCCCTCTTGATTTCTATTTGCCATTGGAGGCTAAAATAGTTGCATGCATGCTAATTCTAATCTTTTTTTTTGACTCATATACCATTGTAGAGATCTCTTATTGAGCTTTCATTTGGTTTCACTGTTTTGAGCTTTCTTTGAGTGGGCATGGTTTGGGTTTGTGATTTTTAGCTTCAAGCACCTTAAGGCAAGTTATAGAATTTATATCTTGTGCATGAACCTTCATTCTTTTGATTCTTGTCATGATTCATGTGTTAGAGACCCCACTTTCAGCTCAATACTTAGTTTGACTTCAATTTGTTAATGGGTTCTTGTAAATGTGTGTAAATGGGTTTGGTTTGATGGATTTGGTCAAAGGAATGGATATGTATGTTTAGAGAGCATTGGTGGCTCAGCTTGCATGTTTTTGAACATTGGAATGGACTGCAAATGGTTGCAGGGGAAGCCAAGAGCGGGTAGAATAGTCCCTGTCGCAGCCCCACGGTCTTTGGCAGAAAGCACCCTCACTTTAGTGAGCAAGGGAGCTCCCTGGCGGAGAGCAATCTCGCTCTAGCGAGATGGCCTATTGAACCCGGCGAGCTAGATTTCAAATGCCCATAACTTTTTATCCATATGTCCGATTTTGGCGTTCTTTATATCGTTAGAAAGCTCTTGAAGTGTAGAATTCAATGGTCATATATCTTATTGATGAGAGGTCTAGGGATAAAGGGGATATTTAGATTTAAATATCTTAAAAACCAGAATGTACCGCGATCCAAGTGAAGAATCATAGGATGCTTAGATGGTTTTGGCTGAGTAGGTGAACTTTAAGGATGGATCCCTTAAACCCTAAATCATGCCCAATGGAATTGTAATTCATGTCGGTGAGGTGTGGGCAACCATATGCCCACAAGGAACATCATGAATCTTCATATTTGTAACCCAAACCAAATGTGTTATATTAAGGGATTCGGCGTCCAAATTAAGTAACGCCAAGGGTTCCTTTATAGCCCTATAATGCCGAAATCCTTAGTACTACACCGAGTTAGATGGTGAAGACCACGGGGGTTCAAGACCATAGGCTTGGCTTGATTGATATCTTCGATTCCGTATATGATCTATATGCATACATTTGCATTCCGTTTCCGGTATTCTCATATGACTTGATCATCCTTTCTATTTAGTTTATGTATATATTGTTTATGCACCTATTTATATTTATATCCGCTTCCGCTTCTGCTCAGTTATACTCCTGATAAGTTCTGATTATGTATCACATGGTATGATTTGTTTGTGTACTATGTTCTGTTCTGTTTGCACACTCCATTCCACGAGTCAGCACCACTTGGCTTCGACCCTACCTAAGTCGGGCCCGGCTAAGTATGTGTTTAGTTATATTTCTGGCCCTTTGTAGATGGGATTATGTTCTAAGGGTTAATCGGCACCCTAGGTCCACGATAGACAGTTTCGGGCCCTCTGTCTCGTAGTGGCACCACTCTGTTCTGTTCTGTATTCTGCTGTCACTCACGTTTACATGATTAATTTGGGAGAATTTAGCTAATGTGGATGTGCCATCTAGTTATATTATTTATGCGTATATGTCATTTATGATACGTATGTCTCATGCTTATTCATATACAGACTTGCCTACTGCACACACTTTGACCTCTTATTATTTATATTTGTCAAGCTACTCATTTACCACATATTACATTATATATTTTATTTATCTTGCTTAGCCTAGTCTAATGGTGTTACACTTGGCATTACAAGTGAGGTCCTCATTACCATTGCCCCAGATGCCGAGGAGGAATAAGAAACTCCCCAGTAATTAGTTAAGTGGACTTCTGATCATGTCCATTAAACACCACTTGCTTTGAGCTTTCTTGGATATTACTTAACCCTAAACTGATGGCCTGGATGGTCATGATGATTAGTTGTTTTAGATTTTTGTACTTTCTTTGGTATTGTAAAGCCTTAATTAATACTTAGCTTCTGCTACTCTTTTCTTTGTCTTCTTTTCTTTAACTTTCACTTGAACTTAAGCATTCACTCTATGGACCGTTTATGCTCTTGATTGTTGGTGAATATAAATGGATATCTGTCTGGTTAATTATACAGGTTCACAGGAAATTGCAAGGTACCCCTAATGTGATGGATTTATGACCTCACATGTGAAATCTTGTGGGAATCCCGCTCGTGAGGACAAATTTTCAACAAGTTTGACTCGAGTCCTCACGCAGGCGTACGTCTCGCCTCAGGATGGATGAAATCTAGGGCTCGGGGCGTGACACCCAACATGATGAAAACCACCTTGAATCGAAGACAATAAGGTTCTAATCTCATTCAAGTAAAACTAAAACCTTCATGATACAAAGCATAAGACGTGAGAAACTGAGCCTTGACATAGGCGTAGGTCACTTTTGACAGTTTCTCTATTAGATTTCAAGATCAATGATTAAACTAGTGGTTAACCCTAATTCCAATTAAGAACAAGCAACCACAGAGAAGGAGACACGATGTATATGTGGAAAGTTCTACTCGAGAAAAAACCACGGGCCTTATCGTCTAGGCCAACATACGAACCAGCCACTAATAAATTGAGAGTTACAAGAAAACTCACAACCTTTTTTCTAGTTGCAACTCAACCTAAGGACTGCTTTGATCTTATCAACTACTCGCCCTTCACCTTCATCGTGCTTGAGCCAACCACCTTTATAGCCTCCTCAAGGTGCTACTTCAGAGGAGTAGAATAAAAAACCTCGAAAGACTTGAGAACTTCAGCACAACAACTTGATGACGCTTTGGAGAAGAAGTAGATCTCTCAATATGATTATAGGTTTTAGAATAGGAGAGAAGATGTAAGACCCCAACCCGAGTGACCTCGATTAGTACTAATTAAGTCACGTGTTAGTCTTGAATTTGTTTTGTGGATTTTGGTTTAGTTGGTTTAGAATAGCTTTGTCATAGCTTTGGGAATTTTGAGTGCCTTTGGAATTAGTGGAGCTCTTTGGGGGTTCCTTTTTATGACTTACGTGTACTTAGGGGATTGCTCGAGATTCTTTTGATTCGGTGTCTTATTCCGATTTACTTATTTTGTTAATCCCTTCAACTTTCATGTTGATCCCGTTCCCGTCCCGAATCCTGAAACTCGACTTTTCTAGCTTCTTGGGCAAAACAGTCTTTTTACACTAAATCTGTACCCAAAAATTTAATATTCCCGAAACCCGCGAAACATATACTTTTTGGAAAGTAGAAATTTCGACGATCATTTCTTCCTTCTTCGTCGTTTTCATCCGAGGTCTCGAGAACTACTATTTCAGCCCAACAAGATTGCTAGTTAGTGGAGCCCACTTGTGTTGCTTATAAAAGAGAACTCATCCCCTCCTTTTTCCCTTTTCCAGCACAACAGCCAACCTAGGGTTTCTTGCCTCTTTTCTTCTTCTTCTTCTTCTTGGCTTTTCCATCATCAAGACACTACCAAGCTTGCACCAACATCAAAAAGGACTTCATCATCTTCTTCACCACTTCAAGGGCTTTCCATTGGTACCATTTGTGAAGAAATCTCATCTCTCTAAGATCCTCATTTAGCTTGCCTTGCTCATTTAGAGCACCTATTGGTAAGCTCTCTCCCTAATCTTCTAGATTTGTGTTCTTCTAGCCTTAGAGAAGCTACTTTTCCATTATTGAAAGCTTTCTCTTCTCCTTCATTGTTTTGACCCATTTTAGGGTTTGTTTTGGGGGTTTTTGTAGAGATTGTGTTCTTGGCTTGCAAGTGTGGTTAGGAGCTTATTTTCCTGTGATTTGAGACCCAAGGCAAGTGGATGATTTGATATGTTTAGCTTTGAATGAGTTTTATGAAATGCATTTATGATTTCACCATATATTTTGTGATATTAATGACTTGTTAGGTTTGAAATAAATGCACAATAGTGAATCTTGATAGCTTGTTTTATTCATGATTTAGATTGCTAATCAGGTTTAAAAGAATGAAGAAAAAGGAAGGAAAAATGGATGACCCATTGCACTGCAGAAAACAGAACCTGGGTTCTGTTACGCAGTGTACGTAGTCGACCGGCCAGGCAGCTCGGTCGACCGGCCACACGGGGTCAGGACCTCTGATGAACGACCCATTGCACTGCAGAAAACAGAACTTGGGCTCTGTTACGCAGTTCACTCGGTCGACCGGCCAGGTAGCTCGGTCGACCGGCCACACGGGAGTCAGGTTCTCTGGAACCTGACCAAAACACTGTTCACTCCTTTTTATTTACAACTGCCGGTCGACCTACCAAGGGCTCGGTCGACCGGGCACTCATGATAGGGGTCGACCTGACCTCCTCAGGTCGACCGGGACCGCAGTGTTCGAGGTCGACCGGCCAAGGGCCGGGTCGACCGGGCCAACTGCGAATCTTCCCTGGAATGTGATTTTTACTCTTTTCTTAAATGAACTTAGGTGGAACTTGGTTACCCTTTTTATTGGACTCACTTGACTTATAATGAGATTGTTTGACCCGACGTTCTTTGAGGTTAATTCGGTTGTATCGAAACTTAACCTAATTCGATCTTAAACGGTATGGGACACGAGATACTCCTTTATAACCATACACGAGGTTTGTACGCTTGGGTATCGCGAATCCTATTCCCTTCGGTGACTGAGTAGGTTGTACGATGCTTCAGGATTGACATTATACTTAGGATCTCTTTTGAGGTTCCGTTTGTTTTGAAGTCCATTTAAAAGTTTGAAAATCACCAAGGTGTATAAAGAGCTGGGAATGTCTCCAAACTCAAGGAGTACCAAGTCATTATTACAATGGACATACGGGGTCCTTACTCACCTGATTTATCTTGAATCTCGACACTTGACCAGAATTTCTCGAATTATGAGTTATCTTGAATCTAGACACTTGACCAGAATTTCTCGAGTTATGATTTATCTTGAATCTCAACACTTGACCAGAATTTCTCGAATTATGATTTATCTTGAATCTCGACACTTGACCAGAATTTCTCGAATTATGATTTATCATTTCCGAAAGTATTGAAAGTATATTTTAGCATTTTGCTAGCCCGTTTATACATGCCCGAACAAAATGATACTTGTGCCTTTGAGCATCCCGTCCTGCCCGTTTACATACGTGCACTTGATATGTTTTACACATGTTTTGATTTGTCATTTGACCTATGAGTCGGCACCACTAAGCTTGGCTTTCCTTGCCGGTCTGATCCACCGACTTGGAGACCCCTTCCTGTCCCGCGAGCTGCAGTTTGGACCCCGCTACCCGGTTATTACCGTGGTCTTGTCCCGATACCCGGTTCGCTACCGTGGTCATGTCCCGTATTATATTATGTATATGTATATGTTACTTATGTTGCATCTCCTCACTTCAGTGACTGAGACAACATCCCGATATGCTCATGTCACTTCGGTGATAGAGAACTTAGCTATGTGTGGTTGCCATCTTGTTGTTTCCCGTTCCTTGGATACCATACATGTTTATATTGCATATGTATTTGAATAAATGATTCTCTCGTTTTATGAAACTATTGTTTGACAGGTTTAAATGTTTTCCAAGGTAATTTCTTAATGGATATATCTTTTCACCTGTTTGCCAAACCGTCGTGTTTGACCCTTTGCTTTGGTACTCAGGTCCCGTTATCGGTCTCCCCGAGGAGGAGCATGAGGAGGCGGCCGGAGAACCGCATCGCTTAGTTGAGTGGCACGCCGATGATGTCGTCCAGACATTCGGGTGCTTGAGCTGCGAAACATTTTGGGGATAGAAACTAACCAATTATTTTGGGAACTTGATACTTGATTTTATTGGCCTTTGTTGGCCTCTATTTTTGGGGACAATGTAATTAAACGATATTGTTGTAAACCTTAACTTTCTTTTGGGGTTATAGCACTAATGATCATTGTTCATTTTGATACTGGTATTAAACATGTGTTAATCTTGTTATCTTGGACATGAATGTATGAATTATATTTGCTACACGCTTCCGCACATAAAAGAAATATTCATGTTGATGTGATATCCTCACAGCGGACACCTGTGGGAAATCGCGTGTACGAGTGGTACTCTTTGGTAGACTCGTATACGTTTTGGGTTTAAATTAATTCATCATCCATCAATCACACACAAATCAAATTAGTCTCGATCCCGGATTAGGCCCGCTTTATCGAGGGGCTCGGTCCGGGGTCGCTATAGAAGATTAATTGGTGTGTTTTGGGTTTGCTAGGATGCTCCATTTATAGACCAAAAATCGTGTCTAAGAGGGGCAATACGAAAGGGATTAAGAATAACAAAACAGTCTCAAGTTCGGAAATTGCAGTTTTGATTCGTACAGGAAAACTATGTTCGCTCGATCGAGCGAAATGTTCGCTTGAGCGAAAATGCATTCTGTCTGGAGATTCTGGCCAGGAAAACTATGTTCGGTTGAGCGAGTAGGCATTATGTTAAGCAATTTTGCTTCTCTACTCTGCTTGTTTTATGGTTTTCTTCAGTCTCCTTCTTTGCATTCTTCAGTCATGAAACCCAATCCATCTATGAAATACATTGTAGATTAAATTCTTGGTTTTGTCCATGACCCAAACAATTAGCCAACACTCAAATAAACCGTACAAGATGCAACCCATGAAATAGCATTATGAGAATCACTTTTCACAACTAACTTAGAATAGAAAGAAGACAAATGCAAATAGCTTGCAAGATCAAGCAAACCCGAATTAGTAATAATGGGCCCTATACCCAACTACAGTTCAGGTTTCAGAACCTATGCTCTGAGACAGGCCCAATTAAGGACGTGGAACAGAACCTGTCTAGGCCCAAATACTTATATACCAAAAATAATGTACTTGCTATATATACAAAATATAACAATTTCTCCTTGTTGGGAAAAGAAGGAATTAAGCTCACACATAAATTATATGACCACCTAAAAAAAGTGATGAGACTCAGATATGTCATTACAATAAGTAGGATCTTCACAAGTCGATGTGTGAAGCATGATGGATACACAGCAACCACGGCCCATTAATCCTCTCAAACACATTTATAACAACCTATTTCCCCCAACATCTACCTTTGGTCTTGACCACTTCCATGCAAGTCACGTACCCAACATCTCCTCTTACATGAACTCATGTTCCGCACCACAGACAAGCTCCCAGCTTCCCATGACCAAGTCATGGCCAGGTAATTGGGTCACAAGGATAATAAGAGGTGGGTCCACATCAGTTAGACAGTTTATTTTCAATCGATCCATAGATATAATTGATGGATATATGGACTTGCTTGCATTAATTGAAAAGTTTAGAGATTTTCTTATAAAATTCCTATGACGGAAGTTCAATTGCATTTATATAGTGGAGTTATCTGCAATTAACTGTGGTTCAGGAACTTGCATGAGATATGAGGTCCAGATACTTAGTTGGAGCCAAATCCAAGGAATCCATAGTGGTCTCCATGCTAGCCCTAAGTGAGAGAGTTATAATCAAAGGAAGCTCATAAGAGAAAAATGAGAAGAACTAGAACTCGTAAGAGAACTAGGGCTCTTAGACTATTTATGTCTAAAAGGGGTTGGAGGTCCAGGGTACTCTCTCTTTTTCGCCTCCTTTCTCTTCTGGTTAAGGCTGCACAAAAATAACCGTAACTCGCCAACTCGCCCGCTCCGCTCTGCCCCGTCCCACTACAAGTGGATATACATCAAAACCACCTTTAGGATGGCAGGGCGGTTTCAATCCGTACTAATGAGCGGGCAGTTACGGTGTGACATTTGAGTAGGCGGTTTCAAACCACCCCGCCCGCTCATTATTAAAAAATAAAAAAAAAATAAAAAAAAAAAACAATACAAGTGCAACTCCTCATGATCCTAGTGCAAATCCAATACAAGTCTAGATTATATTGTATGACAGTTTGACGACCTTACAATTTTATCACTAAACTAAACATTGATATTTATTATCTTTTATCAATTATTATTCTAACTATGGTTGTTTTTTTTTTTTTTTTTTTTTTTTGCAGGATTCCTTCAAATTATATATCGATCTTTATGAAATTGAAGTTTAGATTTTGAATTTCTTTTAGCATTTGGACATTGAATTTTGAAATTTTGAGGTTTATTTATTGAAATTTAGACATTGAATTTTCGAATTTAGATGTTTCTTTACTAGATTTTTGACTTTTGGACGTTAGACTATATAACTGATTGTATTTTTTAATTTTGGTGATGCCTTTGGACTTTAATTTTACATTGATATACTTAGTTGAAAATTTTGTTTATTACTGATTATTGACTTTTATTAAAAATCATGTTTAATTTTTATTCTTTATGTTAAGTACTTTGAAACTTTAGTTACATTCTATTAAAAATAAAAAAAAAAATAAAAAGAGAGAGATAGGTACAAATACCAAACTGCCCAACATACCGCTCAAGTCGCTTACTAAAAAAACCGCTCAAACCGCCTATACTTTGGGCAGTTACAATTTCTACTTTTTACAAACCGCTATAAAACAAAACCGCCTAAACCACCCAATAACAGCCCAAGCCGCCCGCCGTGCACCCCTACTTCTGGTTCCTCTAGTTTGAGTGTTTTGAGGGTTTTCTTCTCAATTAAGATCTCACCATTCTCATTGAGAATGTCTCTCCTATTGTATCATAAAGAGGAAGACCACAAAGTCTGGGAGATTGTGTCTGCGAAAGAGTTGTGTGGAGACAAAGTTTAAAGTCTCGATTTGAGCACAACAGAGCTCCTCCAGTATAGATTTGCACCAAGTTGTTGTTTGTAGATCTAGTAGTTGCATGTTTAGATCTTTCTTCTTGCTTAAAATCTAGGATCTTAATACTTTAAGATTAGGGTTTGAGATCTTGGGATTGGTTCCATGGCATTTTGGGTGTCTGATCTCTGCGTTAATGTATTAGATTGGTTTTTCTAGTTCTAATCTCTACATGAGATATGGAGTGGATATATCTTGGGTTGGATTTTGCATACCTACTTCTCATTAGAAGTAGATCATGTTTTTCTTTACATTAGGAAGGGATGGAATTGCGTGCTTTTTTTAAAAAAACACCGTGTTGTCTACTCGAGCGCCCATGGGCCCCGCTCTAGCGGGCTGGGTTTTCTGTCTAGCCGGTAGCGCTCAGTCTGGTCGAGTGGGCAACAGAGTAGCATCTGTTTTTTTATGACAAAGCGCGCTGTCAAGTCATGATCATGAGATGGCGGATTAGAGGCGTTTGATACCCTTATTCCTTGATGTCTATGGGTTGTATGTGATACTAACCTTGCAGGTTTAGTCCATGTGGCCCCTCGTTTTTTTTTTTTTTTTTTTCCTTTCTTTTGGTTATTCAGGAAGTTTGTAAAGGGCATCATGGTTTCCTTAGTTTTCAATGAAAGGGCAAGGCATGGAGGTTTTCCTTGCCGATTGTTGTTACCAATATTAGATCCGTTTGTAAGCCTCAATTTTGAGGCATATGAATTTATGTAATTGTATTCTTTTATTACACTTGTAAAATTCCGGCGGATAAGCGGAGAAGGAAGCAGGATGAAGTTGGACGGTTACCCAAAGTGTTTGGAAGTCCAAGAGATCATCTAGTTTGGGCCATGTGGAGGAGGGGACTTGTTATTGATTTTATTCTTACCTATTTATGCATGTTTGTCTTGCATGATGTGGCATATATTCTTTTTCAAAATCTGATCCATAGACAGCAATCACAATAATTGGTTAAATCAGTTTTAATGGTTTGGAAAATGGTTCAAAGAGAGGTTTTAGTTTAATGGACCCATGAGATGGGACCCACTTGTAATACTAATCTTTTGACTGAATTTCCCATTATTTAAAATTCGACTTGGATCCAGTCATTGTTCAAATTATGAGATAATTTAGTAGTTTTATTGTCTGGCTCCATAGACCATTTTTAGAAAATCCTCAATTCTAAAATATTAAGTGGGTGTGGGTTATAAATATTAAATCCTATAATTATTAGGGTCTGAGATCTTAGGATTGACACCATGGCCTTTTGAGTGTCTGATCCCTGTGTTAAGTTGATCAAAGTTTTTGAAATCCCGTCTGGAAGGCCCACCTACTTCTAACACTCTCAAATTTTCGCATTTACATCATCTCTTGATTCATCGAACAACATTAAATCATCTATAAACAACAAATATCAAGGTAAAGAGATAAGGGCTTAAGGTCAACCCTGATGCAAACCTATGGTCACTGGAAACTCATTTGTCCCTCCACAGGTAGTTCTTATACTCATTACAGCTCCCTCATACATGTCTTTAATGAAATTAACTCCATAAACACATAATATGGTTGTTAAAAAAAAAAAAAAACAAGTTTAATTTAATAATCCGTAATATATGGAAATATACTCATAACAATATATATAATAAAAAAAACAACGGACCTTTTATTGTCCAAGCCCTATCCTCAAATTGGCAGGCTTGTAAAAAAAAAAATAAAAATTCCGAGCTCGGCCATTAATAGAAAAGAAAAGAAAAGCAATGCCCACATGTCGTGGTCCGAGCCGGTTACCCTCGCAGACGGGCCTGATTGACAGCCCCATATCCATCCAATATTTGATATTTTTTCCTACACAATGAAGGGTTAAGATCCTCCGAGCGAATTAGATCGAGCATAGTATTATGAGTGACTGTATAATTTCTAAGTCAAGAGCATGACCCACACCATCCACAAAGTACACATTTCTTGTCCTCCTTGTCATGCACTCGTTTCCTCGTTTTGAGAAGAAATGCATTGAATAGCAGCGTGAAAACCATGAAAACATTTTCATTTTATTGTTCCAGCTCCTCGTTCTTAATGAGGTGGGCCCTGCAAAAGCGTCATTACACCATTCATTTATTTACTAGATAGATGGTGGGAATTTTCTAAAGGAAGTTTCCATCCTAACACAGTTGATAGCTGAGAAAATGCTACCTTCCAAATAGAAAAAGGTAAAGCTTCTTGCACCACCTCCTCAAGTAGAGAAAAACTAAGACCCTTTTTCTACAATCCAGAGCATTAGAACACCTATAAATACCCTCACACCCTCTCCACCTCCATCATTCCATCTCTCTCTTCTCTCCTTGTATTCAAAGCCTTTTCCATCCATAAAAGAGCGCAGATATGGCCTCCCAAGACATTGCAAAGTACCGTGAGAACGCTGAAATCTACAAAGGACATGAAATCTGCAAGCAGAAAATCATAGATTTTCAGGCAGAGCTCGGCTTTCCAACCGGCATCCTGCGTCTCAATGACATCATTGAGTTCGGCTACAATCGCCAGGCCGGATTCGTGTGGATCCTGCAGAAGGAGAAAACCGAGCACCGCTTCAAGAAGATCGGAAATACCGTCTCTTACGACACTGAGATCACTACATTTGCTGAGCATCACAAGATGAGAAAGATAACAGGTATAAAGAGCAAGGAGTTTCTAATCTGGGTCCCCATTTCAGATATGTACATCAGTGATCCAGCTTCTGGGAAGATCAATTTCAAGACGTATACGGGGCTGGGGAGGAACTTACCTGTCTCTGGATTCCTACTGGAGGATGAGCAGGAGGAAGACAAGAAGAAGAAGAAAGAAGGGAAGAAGTGAGCATGGCATGGATGAGGCTTTGTTCCCCCCACTTAATAGTTGTTTTAGAAGTTGATGGCCTTTCTTATCTTCCCTTTTCCTTTCTTAATTAAAAAGAAAAAGGAAAAAAACAGAAAAAGAAAATGGGTATGTTATGCTGTAGGGACTGCTCTTCAAAGTTCAGCTATAATATTAAATAAAAATCTTTTTACATTTTAATTTTCTTTTATGCACATTTTAACCAGGAATTTATGTTCTGGTTTATCCTGATAAACATGCTGTATTGGACCTATAGCTTCAATTTTCATTTCAATGGAAGACTTTCAAATATATATATATATATATATGGGAGATGCTCCTATGAAAGATATATCTTACCTTAAATGAGAGATTGGATAGGGGCCTTCATATTCATATCCAATGCCAACAACTTGAATTTGAGGGCCCTACATATCTCTCATATAAGGTGAGAAATATCTCCCATCGAAGCATTTTCCTACATATATATATATATAGGAGAATATTCATGTGCATCCATCCCTCACTATAGTGTGGGAGACACTTATATGATTGGAAATATTCATGTGCAAAAGAGGAAAAGCCATATATAGTAATATGCAGAAAAAGAATACTCATGTGCAAAGAAGGAAAAGCAATGTAAATGTCCCGCACCCTATGGCGAGGGATGGATGCACATGAATATTCCCTCATATTATACACACACACACCCCATAGGGTGAGGGACACTTACATAATTGGAAATATTCATGTGCTAAAAGAGGAAAAGCCATACATGGTCATATGCAAAAAAAGAATGCTTATGTGCAAAGAGGGAAAGCCATGTGAGTGTCCCACCCTATGGTGAGGGATGAATGCACATGAATGTCCCTCATATATGTATATATATACATATGGAGATGCTCCTATGAGAGTTGCTCTCACGGTACTATGAGAGTAAGGGTAGGAGCCCTCACATCCATATCCAATACTAATAACCTAAATGCGAGGGTCCCCACCCCTTACTCTCATAGTACCGTGAGAGTAACTATCATAGGAACATCTCCCATATATATATCCATATATATATGAAATCCAAATAACGATATACACCTATTCCTTATTCAAAATAGAATATAACTGAAAAATAGAGCCATATAATACTCACTAGATCAAATCCTAAATAGAGCCATATTATATAAATGCCTTTAATTACAATTCTGAATCCTATCCTTCAATGATGACTGAATAGGGCACCAAACCTTATTTAAGTAGGTCCTTCTCTGAAATGCAAAGCCCACACGACTGGTTGCACCTGAGGAGCCCGCTGCATGAATGCTTTAATTTTTACCATCTATTTCTGCTGTGTCTTTATCTAAGGATGATAACAGGCAGGGGTTCGAGCCCTTCTTTATTAATAACGACAATTAAATTAAAGAAAAACAACATAAAACATTCGACCCCACCAAAGAAAGAGCCTCAATGGTATAAAAGCATTATATATTAAGAACAAACACAAAACAAAAAATTACATGACGAAAGATACCAAGTTACATGATGTTAGAACCCCATCTCTAGTTAATCGAGATTAACTCTAATTAATTGAAATCATTGCTAATTAATCGTGTTTAATTAAGTTAATGATGGTTAATGACCAAGTTCAATGGGATTAGTCCCAAATGACTGATTTAGACCTAATGAAATGATAATGGATGAGATTAAGATAATTGAATGGATATGAGACTCAAATAAAGGAAAACAAGGACTTTTTCGTAAATACGAATTATCATGTATTTTGTTGAATATGGTCACTCTTGATACCAATGTGTGTACGTCGAGGAGTACGTCAACTTTCATAATAGACTTGATTGCATTTGACCTTAAATGGATCAAATGAGTCTTCAATTGACTCGAATTGTAAATAGGAGAAGTTAAGGGGCTTAAGTGCAAAAATGGGTTATAAGAGCAAATGAACTCAATGTTCATTCATTTCACTCATTCCAGCACAGCCAAAACCCTAGGCTCATTTCTCATTCTTCTTCCATGTTCTCCATCTTCTCCACCATTGAGAAGGTTTGGGAGCGTGCATGTGTGTCTAAAAGGGAATACTTCGTCTTCTCCACCTCCTCATTAGCTTTCTTGGAGTGAAAGCTTGAGAGAAAGTGCAAATCTCTCTTCACAAGAGTTACAAGTAAGTGCTTAGAAGTGTTTGTAGAGCTTTCAAGTTGCATGGAGTAGTTAGAGTAGTGTTGGCATGAGTAGCTTATAGAAATTCCATCTTTGTGGTTTGGTCTTGGATTTTAGTTGAAAGAGGGTTTCATTTGGAGATTTCTCATCTCAAAATCAAGCCAAGCAAGGGGCTTTGAGTTAATTAACCTTCAACAAGGCAAGTATAACAATATTTTATGATCGATGCTATTTGTTAAGATTTTCTCTTGGTTGTAATGTAAATAGGTTTGCAACCCTATTCTTAGAATTGGATTGTAATTGGGTTGAATGGATGGAAGATTGGAAGAAGTTGGATATACATGTGAATGGTAATTGATGGGGGAACAGTAGGTTCCATTTCTCTTGCAAGTTGTGAGCGAATTGAATAAAGAAAGAAAGGGGAAAAGATCAGTTTCAGAGATGAAACTGAATTTCATCCCAGATCCGATTATCCAATCGATCGGACAGGTCGTAACTAAAAGGTTTTTTTAGGCCGATCGATCGGACAGACAGACCGATCGATCGGACAATCGCTAACTGGGATATGATTTTAAGCCGATCGATCGGACATACAGATCGATCTATCGGATAGTCCCTGCCTTAGTGGTCTATAAATTAGTCCTAGAACTAATTATGCCCTAATCTAGGATTATTACGATTATAGAAAATAAAAGAAAAGAATGCCAGCGAATTAAGTATAGTTCAATTGTGTATTAATTCTTCAAATGTGTTATCTAAACCTGTATAGGTGTTAGCTAAGGTTATTTGAATGTACAAACTACTATTAAAGTGATGTTCATCGAGAATAACACGTACATTCAATAACGAGTGTTTCACCCAATTGTATGGTTTAGAAGTTTGATTCGAGATTTGAATAGAACTTATTGAATGGATTGGATTTCTGAGTTTAGCACTACATAGTAGTTTCTCTATCTCGTTTAGAGCTTAAATGGATTATTGCAATGAACAGTTACTAAATGTAACAATGAATTAATAAATAATCCTACCGCAGAAGATGGATGGGATGTTCCAGAGCTCCGTGGTGATGCCAGTGATCTATGATCAAGACACTGGTAGATCACACACATTGTGGACTGAAAAGTCACTGAATGATAAGCCACCAAATTAAGAGTACTCAATGTAAATTAATAAAATTAATGAAACGAATGAAATGAATGACTGCTTCCGTTAGGAAGAACTAAATGAAACAAATGCTATGGTAGTTGCTATCTAGTAATTGATATTACTTGACTCCATTTGATTCCAATGCATAGAACACTGTTATTGATTTGATTGTCTAGGACTGTTACATTGATAAGTTGACAGATTTAGCGTGTATTATCAAAAATCTGTTTATACATTGTTGAACCGTCGTGTTCATAGTGTTATTGATGACATTACAGGCCCATTTGCCCGTCCCGGTCATGCAGAGGTCGTTCCGCCAGCGGAGGAGGCCAATCTGATACCTTTAGGAGTTTTAATCGAATGGACATAAACAGAGGGCGAATGAATTAGAATGTTTTGGAAATATTTTAGGAATGTTGGAGATACTTTTGTATATTCATTTTGGGATTGTAAATGATGTTCCATGTATTGTGTTTTGAATATGTAGTGGTGGACTTAATTAGGATTAAATTATGTATATATGGGTTGTACTTTTAACTTAAAGGACTTGTTCAGTTAGTTGTTTCGTCAATGTATATATGTTCCGCAAAAATGTACATCTGACAGGTATGAATGTTATTGATATCCCTTGTGGATTTCGTTTTAACTTTGGTTAATTTGGAGTTTACGGGAGTAAGCATGATGGATTCGCGACCCGGGGTTTAGTCCTAAGTAATCTGATCTCGGGCTCGGGTCGTAACACATGACCTCTCCACCCCTTGCTTTGCTAACGAGTCTGGGACACCATTTACCAACCTCCCAACATGATGAAAAACCACTTGAATTGAAGACTATAAGGCTCTAATCTCATTCAAGTAAAACTAAAACCTCCATGGATACACATCTTAAGACATGAAAAACCGAGCCTTGACACAGGTGAAGGTCCATTTTGACAGTTTCTCTATTAGCTAGATTCCAAGATCAATGACTAAACTAGTAATTAACCCCAATTCCAAATAAGAACAAGTAACCACAAAGAGAACAAGACACGATGTATACGTGGAAAGCCTTACTCGGGGAAAAACCACGGGCCTTATCGTCTAGGCCAACATACGAGCCAAGCACTAATCAATTGAAAGTTAAAAGAAAACTTACGACCATTTCCCAATTACAACTCAACCTAAGAACTGCTTTGATCTTACCGACTACTCACCGTTCACCTTCATCGTGCTTGATCAACCAACCACCTTGATAGCCTCCTCAAGGTGAATCTACTTAAGAGGAGTAGAGGAAAAGACCTCTAAAGACTTGAGAACTTTAGCATAGCAACTTGATGAAGCTTTGGAGAAGAAGTAGATCTCTCAATATGATTCTAGGGTTTAGAATAGGAGAGAAGATTAATTGGTGCCTTTTGGGTTTGCTAGGATGCTCAATTTATAGGCCAAAAGTCGTGTCTAAGAGGGGCAATACAAAAGGGATTAAGAATAGCAATCAGTCTCAAATTCGGAAATTGCAGTTTTGATTCGCACAGGAAAACCATTTTCACTCGAGCGAGCAGAATGTTTGCTTCAGTGAAATGCATTCTATCTGGAAATTATGGCTAGGAAAACTATGTTCGCTTGAGCGAGCAGGCATTCTGTTGAGCAATTTTGCTTCTCTAGCTTGAGTGGTTTAAGGGTTTCTTCTCAATTGTGGTCCCACCATTCTCTTTGAAAATGTCTCTCCAATTGTGTCATAGTGTGGAAGACTGCGAGATCTGGGAAATTGTGTATGTGAAAGAGTTTTGTAGAGACAAGGTTTCATGCCTCGATTTGAGCGTGAAATCAGAGAAGGAAGTATGCTCATTTGTAGGATATCAGAAGGGGACTAAAGGCTGGTTGTTCTATAATCCTAGAGAGCATAAAGTGTTTATTAGCACCAATGCGGGTTTTTTTTTTTTAGGAAGATTATATATTTGACCAGAAATCTATAAGTCAAGTTGTCCTAAAAGCAATTCAAGAGAAAACAATTCCAAGTCTAGTAAACTTGAGAAGAATCCACCCTTACCTGATCCCGTGATTACACTGGAAACTCGTCGTAATGGAAGGATTGTTAGGCCACCTAACAAGTTCACGTTATTGAGAGAGTCTTTTGAGGCAATCTCGGAGGAACATGAACAAGATCCTTATAACTATGATGAAGCAATAACTGACGAGGATTCAGAACGTTGGGAAGAAGCTATGAAAGCCGAAATGGGGTCCATGTGCTCCAATCGAACCTGAAAACTTGTGAACTTGCCTACCAATATTAAACCTATTGGGTGCAAGTGGGTCTACAAGAGAAAAAGAGGAGCGGATGGAAGAGTTGAGACCTTTAAATCCAAGTTTGCTGCAAAAGGATATACTCATAAGAAGGGTATCGATTATGAGAAGAATTTTTTGCCGGTAACCATGCTCAAGTCCATTTGGATACTCTTATCCATTGCGGCGCATCTCGACTATGAGATTTGGAAAATGGATGTCTAGACAATATTTCTTAATGGTCGTCTAGAAAAAGACAACTATATGATGCAACCAGACGATTTTGAACCTAAGGGCCAAGAGCAAAGAGTTTGCAAACTGTAACAGTCCATTTATGGACTAAAGCAGGCGTATCGGAGTTGGAACATCATTTTGACCAAGCAATACTTGAGAAGGACTAGAGATTATATGTTGATTTATAATAGCATTGAGTTGAGTCCAGTCGAGTACACAGATTCTGACTTTATGTAAAATAAGGATTCGAGGAAGTCTACCTCTGGGTACATGTTTGTGCTTGGCGAAGGAGGCATTAGCTCGAGGAGTGTTAAGGATGACTATACTAGTTGATTCCATCTTGAAAACTGAGTATGTAGAGGCTTGTGAAGCAGCTAAAGAAGCAGTGTTGGTTCAAGAGGTTTCTTTTGGAACTTGGTGTTGTAGCATTAGCACAACAGCCACTTACAGTCTTTTGTGACGGTAGCGGAGCAGTTTCTCAATCCAAAGAGCCAAGAAACCATAAAAGCCAAAAACACGTAGAGTGGAAGTATCATCTAGTCAAAGAGATTGTACAGAGGGGTGATATTGTTGTCACCAAGATTGTGTCTGTAGATAATCTTGCAGATCCCTTTACTAAGCCTTTGACAACCAAAGTCTTTGAGCAGCAAGTCGATAGGATGGGTGTGAGATGTAATCCTAACTAGAATTGAGTCCAAGTGGAAGGTTGTTAGATTTTTTGTCCTCAATCTAGTGGATGATGTAAATAATTTTATTTATTATCTTAATTGATATATACTTTCATGCTTTATTCATTAGATGAATGGGAGTCTATTCTTGGTTGCACATATTTAATACAAAATAACATGGTTGTTCACTAGATGAACATGAGCCCTTAAGTATATTAAATATTTTCCATGTATGTGAATGAGTTTCACATACAGGAGACATAGGTCAAAACTCTTATATTTAAAGGTTTCACAATCAATGATGAGACCGGGCATCTCATCTAAAAGATTGTAGCTGTGCAATTAATATGAGATAGTGTGGTTTGTCTCGGCCATCAAAGCGGAAGACTATGGGTTATTGTGCTGGTGTATTGGATGTACTAAAGGACCATGAGTTAGCACCTTATATAAAATTTTGTCTTTTAATTTAGGAACACTCTCATAATTTTCAAGCAATAAGCTCTCCATCCTAAGGGAGTAATGGACTTAAGTTTATGTCATCCATTTACTTTGATTTACTAATGTGTGGTGCTAACTATAGGTAAACACCTCAGTATCTAGGGTAGACAGTGGTGGGACTATGGGAACATATATAATCAAGCTGGGATCTATTCTCATAAAAGAAATATGCCTTTGTACTGATTAATGGAATTTATCATCGATAAGTACGCATCAGTTCTGATTAAGAGTTAATCAGATGGTATTGATGATTAGTGTGATTAATTGGGTTACAAGGATAATAAGAGGTGGGTCCACATTTGTTAAACATTTTATTTCTAATGGATCCATAGATATAATTGATGGAGGGTCCTGTTTGCAGTAAATGGAAAGCTTAGGGTCTTCTTGTATAATTCCTAGGACTCGAATGCAATTGCATTTTATAGTGGAGTTATTTGCAATTAATTATGGGTTAACTTGCATGAGATTTGGGGTCCAAATGCTTCAGTTGGAGCCAGATCAAAGGAATCACTAGTGGTCCCCATGCTAGCCATGAGTAAGAGAGTTATAATCAAACCAAACTCATAAAAGAAAAAGGAGTTGAACTAGAACTGCTAAGAGAACTAGGGCTCTTGGACTATTTAAGTCCAAGAGGGGCTAGACGTCCAACATAACTAGTGGACATCCAGGGTGCTCTCTCTCTCTCTTCCCGCTTCCTTTTTCTCCTCTGTTTTCTCTAGTTTGGGTGCTCTGAAGGTTTTCTTCTCAATTGAGATCCCACCATTCTCTTTGAGAAAGTCTTTCTTATTGGCTCATAGCGTTAAAGACTGCGAGGTTTAGAAGATTATGTTTGCGAAAGAGTTTTTTAAAGACAAAGTTCAAAGTCTCGATTGGAGCACAAGATCTGGACCAAGTTGTTATTTGTAGATCTAGTAGTTGCATGTTTACATTTGTCTTCTTGACTAAGATCTAAGATCTTTATACACTAAGATTAGGGTATGAAATCTTGGGATTGGTTCCATGGCTTTTAGGTGTCTAATCCTTGTGTTAAGTGGATCAAAGTTTTTGAAATCCCGTCTGGAATGCCCACCTACTTCCAACACTCTCAAGTTCCGCATTTACATCATCTCTTGATTCATCCAACAACATTATATCATCTATAAACAATAAATACCAAAGTAAATGCTCCTAAATATAAGCAGTTAACTCATCCATAATCAGTCTAAAGAGATAAGGGCATAAGGCATAAGGCTGGCCCTGATGTAAACCTATGGTCACTGAAAACTCACTTGTCCCTCCACACGTAGTTCTTATACTCATTGATCAGACCCTAAGTGTAGGGTGCGATTGTAGTAATAATCTAGTAAGTCCAGGTTGATCCACAGGGAGCAATGCTTTTTAAGATCCTTCCAACTTTGACCTGTCCTAAATAAATACTAAATCTGGCCTAAATAGAAACTAATTAAATTACATCAACTTTTCTAAACTAACTGAATGTAAAAATATTTAATTACAATAATTTTCAAAAACAAAAACATTAATCTAAATAAAGAAACCTAATCTAGATAATCCTAAATAAACTAAAAACCTGCAAAAGAACACATAAATCAAACTACCAATTTAATATAAGAAAAATCAAAACAAAGTTTCCTAAATTAGATCCAACTTACCAAAATCAATTTGTATGAAAATATGAATGATCTATAATGCCCTAAATGCTAACAATGCGATTTTATGCAAGTTTCTAAAAATCTAATGAGTGCTGAAAAATTCCATAGGAAAACGTGTGCACATGCCTGTTTTCATCGGACCGTACGACCTACCTAAAATGTTCTAAACCCAAATCTAATGGCTGGAATTAGAACCTTGATGATGCATGAATCCAATCAAAAAACTGTAAGTGAAAAAGGAATTAAGATGAAAAAGTTATTATCTCTTTAAGATGCCTAGTTGAACATGCAGTGCTACTAAAATCTGATACAGGCGGTCTATGTACCCCTGTTTGTACCATTGTTTGACCTACTTCCCGTGGGATTGTATGGCTGAAATTTTGGGGTCTCAGATTCCTTATTACACACTTTAAATATGCTATTTTTCAGGACAAAACAAAAACATTTTTTTGGTTTTCAACTTACGCACTTTTGGAACACAGTCGGTCAAATCTACTGAAACTGTACAGAATTTTTCACTATTCACATACCAAGTCCGAATTTAATCTTTCTAATCAATCCACAAACTTTTATTTTCAGCAACAACACATAATTTTAAACATGAAACCTAATTCTAATGAATGCACTAATCCCTTTCCAACCATAGATCATGCAAATAACATAAGTAAAAAGTTTCTAATCTAACATAAAAGATGCAATTAGAAGTTTTTAAATCAGAAAAAGGTGATGTAAAGTTAATCAGAAAACTTACTGAAAATAAAAAGAACAAAGGTGGAAAAATAAAAAGCGGAAAAGATATATCAAAGATCTAAAAACTAGATGATCATACAAGCATTGAAAATGTAATAATGAAGTCCTCTATTCTCAGAGTAGGAAAAAAAAACGCAAGTGATTAGGTGATGTCTCTCGACTTTTAATTTATTTTTTGTTTATTTTCAAAATCCTAGATCTAATCATGTGAAATATTGTCTCTAATCATAACACATAAAAGAACTAGAAATAGAAAACTAAGCCACTTACATAAAGAACACGAAGAGTCAATCCAAGTAGCGTCTTTATTCCTGATCTTTGAGTACAAAAAATTAAAGTTCTTTAATCTTTTTCATTCTCTCAACATGGCCTCTCAACCTATTGTCTAAAAGAATTAGAAGAAAGAAGAAGAAGAAAGGGACATAGAGAGAGAAAGGGTGGAGGGAGTGGAGTGGAGAGAGAGAGAGAGAGAGTGTGGGTGTGCGTGTGTGTGTGTGTTCCCTAGGTGATCCACGTCCAGCCCCTCCCCATGTCTCCTTTCATGCTTTTTGAAAATATTTTTTTAGTAAAAAATCTCTCATCTTTAGGGCTCTTGTTTCCTTATGTGTATAGATTCTTACTTAGGCTCCATCCAAGCTAACTTCTTTCTTTGAAAAGACTTTAAATTTGAGAGATCTCCTTGCCTTATTGAATTCCTTGGAGAGCAATTGTTTCTTCGTAAAGTCCAAGATTATCTCAAAAGATTGCTACATGATATGCATGGGAGAGCTTTCCAATAATTTCAAAATCATGCACATAATGAAGGTTTCCATGGATGAGACGTCCATTACATGTATGAGACCCATGTGGGACCCCACTTTGACTTAGAATAAATCAGATTCATTGCATATCTTGTGCTGATGTGGATTCCCTTTTTGACATGGTCTTCATTGATAATTCTTGCCTTTGAAAATTTTTAAACTATGGAAGGCTTTGATGTTAGACTTTTGGAACACTTGTGGGCCCTATCTTCATTTGAGAAATATTCAAATATGAATCTTCAGATTTTTATATACAACTTGGAGCATATGGTGGGCCCACATGGATGTGCTTCACTTGAAAACACATTGCAAGAACGTGCATTACTTTGCAGATTTTTTTCTTCTTTTTTTGCTTCTTCCTCTCAAATCTTCTCTTTGCGGGCCCCAAGTTATTGATATTTCCTACACATTGAAAAAAATAAATTTATCATTAATCATATGTAAGAAAATGTACATAAACCAAGCATGGGACCTTAATAACCCTAATGATATGCACCAAAATGACCGGCTTTCTAAAAATGGCACATGGCGCCAAAAATAGCAATTATGCATTTATGAACCCAAAAGCTAATTTTGGGCGACGAGTGAGATGAAAAAAATCCTAATTTCACAAATGTCATGCAATTTAATGTATTTTGACCTATTTTGACCATTTCCCAAAAAAATAGCTCCAACTGCATGTAATCATAAAATTAAGTATAATTCTATACAATTACACCTAATTAAGTCCATAAATGCACATGAAATGATTACCTAATTTTTTGGACTTATCACTCATTATGGCTCCCTCATTTATGTCTTTAATGAAATAAATTCCATAAACACATAATATGGTTGTTGGAAAAAAAAAACTTAATTTAATAATGCGTAATATATTGTAATATACTCATATCAATATATATATATATATATATAATTAAAAAAAAAAAAAAAAAAAAAAAGACACCAAGAGGATCAGGCCGGTCGGACCTTTTAATGTCCAAGCCCTATCTTCAAATTGGCAGGCTTGCAAAAAAAAAAAAAAAATTCCAAGCTCGGCCATAAAAAAAGCAAAGCCCACATGTCGTGGGTGGTCCGAGCCGGTTACCCTCACAGGCAAGCCTGATTGACAGCCCAATTTCCATCCAATATTTGATCTTTTTTCCTGGACGATGAAGGGTTAAGATCCTCCGAGCAAATCTATTAGATCGAGCATCGTATTAGGAGTGACTGACTCTGATTTCCAAGTCAAGAGCATGACCCACACCATCCCACAAAGTACCAATTTCTCGTCGTCTTTGTCATGCACTTGTTTCCTCGTTTTGAGAAGAAACGCATTGAATAGCAGCGTGAGAACCATGAAACCATTTTCATTTTATTGTTCCAGTTCCTCGTTCTTCATGAGGTGGGCCCTGCAAAAGCCTCATTACACCATTCATTTATTTACTAGATACCTGGTGGGAATTTTCAATCCTAACAACAGTTGATAGCTGAGAAAATGCTACCTTCCAAATAGAAAAAGGTAAAGCTTCTTGCACCACCTCCTTAAGTAGAGAAAAACTAAGACCCTTTTTCTGCAATCCAGAGCATTAGAACACCTATAAATACCCTCACACACCCTCTCCACCTCCATCATTCCATCTGTCTCTTCTCTCCTTGTACTAAAAGCCTTTTCCATCCATAAAAAAAAAAAAGTGCAGATATGGCCACCCAAGACATTGCAAAGTACCGTGAGAATGCTGAAATCTACCGAGGACATGAAATCTGCAAGCAGAAAATCATAGATTTTCAGGCAGAGCTCGGCTTTCCAACCGGCATCCTGCGTCTCAATGACATCATTGAGTTCGGCTACAATCGCCAGGCCGGATTCGTGTGGATCCTGCAGAAGGAGAAAACCGAGCACCGCTTCAAGAAGATCGGAAATACCGTCTCCTACGACACTGAGATCACCACATTGGCTGAGCATCACAAGATGAGAAAGATAACAGGTATAAAGAGCAAGGAGTTTCTAATCTGGGTCCCCATTTCAGATATGTACATCAGTGATCCAGCTTCTGGGAAGATCAACTTCAAGACGTATACGGGGCTGGGAAGGAACTTACCTGTCTCTGGATTCCTTCTGGAGGATGAGCAGGAGGAAGACAAGAAGAAGAAGAAAGAAGGAAAGAAGTGAGCATGGCATGGATGAGGCCCTTGTTTTCCCCACCTATAGTTGTTTTAGAAGTTGATGGCCTTTCTTATCTTCCCTTTACCTTTCTTTAAAAAAAAAAAAAAAGAAAAAAAAAAGAAAAAGGAAAAGAAAAGAAAATGGGTATGTTATGCTGTAGGGACTGCTCTTTAAAGTTCAGTTATAATATTAAATAAAAATCTTTTTTACATTTTAATTTTATTTTATGCACATTTTGACCAGGAATTTATGTTCTGGTTTATCCTGATAAACATGTTGTATTGGGCCTATAGCTTCAATTTTCATTTCAATGGAAGACTTTCAAATATATATATATATATATATTTATATGGGAGATGCACCTATGAAAGATATCTCTTACCTTAAATAAAAGATTGGATAGGGCCCTTCATATCCATATCCAATGCCAACAACTTAAATTTGAGGGCCCTACCTATCTCTCATATGAGGTGAGAGATATCTCCTATCGGAGCATCTCTCTATATATATAGGAGAATACTGATGTGCATCTATCCTTCACTATAGGGTGAGAGACACTTATATGATTGGAAAAATTCATTTCCAAAAGAGGAAAAGCCATATATGGTCACCCTATGGCGAGGGATGGATGCACATGAATATTCCCCCATATTACACACACACCCCCTATAAGGTGAGGGACACTTACATAATTAGAAATATTCATGTGCAAAAGAGGAAAAGTCATATATAGTTATATGCAAAAAAAAAAAAAAAAAAAATTTATGTGCAAAGAGGGAAAGCCATGTAAGTGTCCCTCACCCTATGGTGAGGGATGGATATACATGAATGTCCCCCATATATATATATATATATGTATATATATATATAAATATATATATGGTGCTCCTATGAGAGTTACTCTCACAGTACTATGAGAGTAAGGGTAGGGGCCCTCACATCGATATCCAATACCAATAACCTAAATGTGAGGGTCCTCACCCCTTACTCTCATAGTACCATTAGAGTAACTATCGTAAGAGCATCACCCATATATATATATATATATGAAATCCAAATAACGATATACACCTATTCATGATTCAAAATAGAATATAACTGAAAAATAGAGCCATATAATACTCACTAGATCAAGTCCTAAATAGATCCATATTATATAAATGCCTTTAATTACATTTCAAACAAATGAAAACAAGGACTTTTCCGTAAATACGAATTATTGTGTATTTTTTTCAATATGGTCACTCTTGATACCAACGTGGGTATCTCGAGGAGTACGTCAACTTTCATAGCAGACTTGATTGCATTGGACCTTAAATGGATCAAATGAGTCTTCAGTTAACTCGAATTGTAAATATGAGAAGTTAAAGGGCTTAAGTGCAAAAATGGGTTATAAGAGCAAATGAACTCAATGTTCATTCATTTCACTCATTCCAGCACAGCCATAACCCTAGGCTCATTTCTCATTCTTCTTCCATTTTCTCCATCTTCTCCACCATTGAGATGGTTTGGGAGCGTGCATGTGTGTCTAAAAGGGAATACTTCATCTTCTCCACCTCCTCATTAGCTTTCTTGGAGTGAAAGCTTGAGAGAAAGTGCAAATCTCTCTTCACAAGAGTTACAAGTAAGTGTTTAGATGTGTTTGTAGAGCTTTCAACTTGCATGGAGTAGTTAGAGTAGTGTTGGCATGAGTAGCTTATAGAAATTCCATCTTTGTGGTTTGGTCTTGGATTTTAGTTGAAAGAGGGTTTCATTTGGGAATTTCTCATCTCAAAATCAAGCCAAGCAAGGGGCTTTGAGTTAATTAACCTTCAACAAGGCAAGTATAACACTCTTTTATGATTGATGCTATTTGTTAAGATTTTCTCTTGGTTGTAATGTAAATGGGTTTGTAACCCTATTCTTAGAATTGGATTATAATTGGGTTGAATGGATGGAAGATTGGAAGAGGTTGGGTATACATGTGAATGGTAATTGATGGGGGAACAGTAGGTTCTATTTCTCTTGGGGGTTGTGAGTGAATTGAATGAAGAAAGAAAGGGGAAAAGATCAGTTTGAGAGCTGAAACTGAATTTCGTCCCAGGTCCGATCATCCAATCGATCGGATAGGTCCTAACTAAAAGCTGTTTTCAGGCCGATCGATCGGACAGTCCCTGCCTTAGTGGTCTATAAATTAGTCCTAGAGCTAATTATTCCCTAATCTAGGATTATTATGATTATAGAAAATAAAAGAAAAGAATGCCAGCAAATTAAGTATAGTTCAATTGTGTATTAATTCTTCAAATGTGTTATCTAAACCTGCATAGGTGTTAGCTAAGGTTATTTGAATGTACAAACTACTATTAAAGTGATGTTCATCGAGAATAATACGTACATTCGATAACGAGCATTTCACCCAATTGTATTGTTTAGAAGTTTGATTCGATATTTGAATAGAACTTATTGAATGGATTGGATTTCAGAGTTTAGCACTACATAGTAGTTTCTCTTGCACGTTTAGAGCTTAAATGGATTAATGCAATGAACAGTTATTAAAAGTAACAATGAATTAATAAATAATCCTACTGCAATAGATGGATGGCGTGTTCCAGAACTCCGTGGTGATGCCAGTGTTTTCTGATCAAGACACTTGTAGATCACACACATTGTGGACTGAAAAGTCACTGAATGATAAGCCACCCAATTGAGAGTACTCAATGTAAATTAATAAAATTAATGAAATGAATGAAATGATTGTAAATGAATGAAATGAATGACTACTTCCGTTAGGAAGAACTAAATGAAACAAATGCTATGGTAGTTGCTATGGTAGTTGCCATATAGTAATTGATATTACTTGACTCCATTTGATTCCAATGCATAGAACACTGTTATTGATTTGATTGTCTAGGACTGTTACATTGATAAGTTGATAAATTTAGCGTGTATTATCAAATATCTGCTTATATATTGTTGAACTGCCGTGTTCACAGTGTTATTGATGACATTACAGGCCCATTTGCCCGTCCTGGTCATGCAGAGGCCGTTTCACCAGCGGAGGAGGCCAATCTGATACCTCCAGGAGGTTTAATCGAATGGACATGAACCGAGGGCGAATGAATTAGAATGTTTTGGAAATATTTTGGGAATGCATGGAGATACTTTTGTATATTCATTTCGGGATTGTAAATGATGTTCCCTGCATTGTGTTTTGAATATGCAGTGGTGGACTTAATTAGGATTGCATTATGTATATATGGACTTTACTTTTAACATAAAGGACTTGTTCAGTTAGTTGTTTCGTCAATGTATATATGTTCCACAAAAATGTACATCTAACAGGTATGAATGTTATTGATATCCCTTGTGGATTTTGTTTTAACTTCGGTTAATTCGGAGTTTACGGGAGTAAGTATGATGGATTCGCGACCCGAGATTTTGTCCTAAGTGATCCGATCTCGGGCTCGAGTCGTGACACATGACCTCTCCACCCCTTGCTTTGCTAACGAGTCCACAACACCATTTACCAACCTCCCAACATGATGAAAAACCACTTGAATTGAAGACAATAAGGCTCTAATTTCATTCAAGTAAAACTAAAACCTCCATGGATACACAGCTTAAGACGTGAAAACTGAGCCTTGACACAGGTGAAGGTCCATTTTGACAGTTTCTCTATTAGCTAGATTCCAAGATCAAAGACTAAACTAGTAATTAACCCTAATTCCAATTAAGAACAAGTAACCACAAAGAGAACAAGACACGATGTATACTTGGAAAGCTCTCGGGGAAAAACCACGGGCCTTATCGTCTAGGCCAACATACAAACCAAGCACTAATCAATTGAAAGTTACAAGAAAACTCACAACCATTTTCCCAATTACAACTCAACCTAAGGACTGCTTTGATCTTACCGACAACACACCGCTCACCTTCATCGTTCTTGATCAGCCAACCACCTTGATAGCCTCCTCAAGGTGAATCTACTTGAGAGGAGTAGAAGAAAAGACCTCTAAAGACTTGAGAACTTCAGCATAGCAACTTGATGAAGCTTTGGAGAAGAAGTAGATCTCTCAATATGATTCTAGGGTTTAGAATAGGAGAGAAGATTAATTGGTGCCTTTTGGGTTTGCTAGGATGCTCAATTCATAGGCCAAAAGTCGTGTCTAAGAGGGGCAATACAAAAGGGATTAAGAATAGCAATCGGTCTCAAATTCAAAAACTGCAGTTTTGATTCGCATAGGAAAACCATTTTCGCTCGAGCGAGCAGAATGTTTGCTTGAGTGAAAATGCATTCTATCTGGAAATTCTGGCCAGGAAAACTATGTTGCTTGAGCAAGCAGGCATTCTGTTGAGCAATTTTGCTTCTCTAGTTTGAGTGGTTTAAGGGTTTTCTTCTCAATTGAGGTCCCACCATTCTCTTTGAGAGGGTCTCTCCTATTGTGTCATAGTGTGGAAGACTACGAGATCTGTGAAATTGTGTCTGCGGAAGAGTTTTGTAGAGACAAAGTTTCAAGCCTCGATTTGAGTGTGGAATTAGAGTAGGAAGTATGCTCATTTGTAGGATATGCGAAGGGGACTAAAGGCTGATTGTTTTATAATCCTAGAGAGCAGAAAGTGTTTATTAGCACCAATGCGGGTTTTTTTTTTTAGGAAGAGTATATGTTTGACCAGAAATCTATAAGTCAGGTTGTCCTAAAAACAATTCAAGAGCAAACAATTCCAAGTCTAGTAATAATCGAGCTTGAGGAGAATCCACCCTTACCTGATCCCGTGATTACACTGGAACCTCGTCGTAGTGGGAGGATTGTTAGGCCACCTAACAAGTTCACGTTACTGAGAGAGTTTTTTGAGGCAATTTCGAAGGAACATGAACGAGATCCCTATAACTATGATGAAGCAATAACTAACGAGGATTCAGGACGTTGGGAAAAAGCTATGAAAACCGAAATGGAGTCCATGTGCTCCAATCAGACCTGAAAACTTGTGAACTTGCCTACCAATATTAAACCTATTGGGCGCAAGTGGGTCTACAAGAGAAAAAGAGAAGCAGATGGAAGAGTTGAGACCTTTAAGTTCAAGTTTGTTGCAAAAGGGTATATTCATAAAAAGGGTCGATTATGAGGAGACTTTTTCGCCGGTAACCATGCTCAAGTCCATTCGGATACTCTTATCCATTGCGGCTCATCTCGACTATGAGATTTGGAAAATGGATGTCTAGACAACATTTCTTAATGATCATCTTGAGAAAGACATCTATAAGATGCAACCAGACGATTTTGTACCTAAGGGCCAAGAGCAAAGAGTTTGCAAACTGTAAAAGTCCATTTATGGACTAAAGCAGGCGTATCGAAGTTAGAACATCGTTTTGACCAAGCAATACTTGAGAAGGACTAGAGATTATATGTTGATTTATAATAGCGATGAGTTGAGTCCAGTCGGGTACACATATCTTAACTTCATGTAAAATAAGGATTCGAGGAAGTCTACCTCTGGGTACGTGTTTGTGTTTGGAGGAGGCATTAGCTCGAGGAGTGTTAAGCATGACTGTACTAGTTGATTCCACCTCGGAAGCTAAGTATGTAGAGGCTTGTGAAGCAGCAAAAGAAGCAGTGTTGGTTCAAGAGGTTTCTTTTGGAACTTGGGGCAGTAGCATTAGCACAACAGCCACTTACAGTCTTTTGTGACGGTAGCAGAGCAGTTCTCAATCCAAAGAGCCAAGAAGCCATAAAAGCCAAAAACACATAGAGTGGAAGTATCATCTAGTCAAAGAGATTGTGCAAAGGGGTGATATTATTGTCACCAAGATTGCATCTGTGGATAATCTTGCAGATTCCTTTACTAAGCCTTTGACCACCAAAGTCTTTGAGCAACATGTGGATGGGATGGGTGTGAGATATAATTCTAACTAGAATTGAGTCCAAGTGGAAGGTTGTTAGATTTTTTTTGTCCTCAATCTAGTGGATGATGTAAATAATTTTATTTATTATCTTAACTGATATATACTTTCATGCTTTATTCATTAGATGAATGGAAGTTTATTCATGGTTGCACATATTTAATACAAAATAACATGGTTGTTCAGTAGATGAACATGAGCCCTTAAGTATATTAAATGTTTTCCATGTGTGTAGATGAGTTTCACATACAGGAGACATAGGTCAAAACTCTTATATTTAAAGGTTTCACAATCAGTGATGAGACCAAGCATCTCATCTAAAAGATTGTAGCAGTGCAATTAATATGAGAGATAATGTGGTTTATCTCGGCCATCAAAGCGAGAGAATATGGGTTATTGTGCTGGTGCATTGGATGTACTGAAGGACCATGAGTAGTACCTTATATAAAATTTTGTCTTTAATTTAGGAACGCTCTTATAATTTTCAAGCAATAAGCTATCCATCCTGAGGGAGTAATGGACTTAAGTTTATGTCATGCATTTACTTTCATTTACCAATGTGTGGGGCTAACTATAGGTAAACACCTCAGTATCTAGGGTAGACAGTGGTGGGACTATGGGAACATATATAATCAAGCTGGGATCTATTCTCATTAAAGAAATATGGCTTTGTATTGATTAATGGAATTTATCGTCGATAAGTACGCATCAGTTTTGATTAAGAGTTAATTAGATGGTATTGATGATTAGTGTGATTAATTGGGTCACAAGGAAAATAAGAGGTGGGTCCACATTTGATAAACAGTTTATTTCCAATGGATCCATAGATATAATTGATGGACGGTCCTGCTTGCAGTAATTGGAAAGTTTAAGGTCTTCTTGTATAATTCCTAGGACTGGAGTGTAATTGCATTTATATAGTGGAGTTATTTGCAATTAACTATGGGTTAAGAACTTGCATGAGATTTGGAGTCCAAATGCTTCAATTGGAGCCAGATCCAAGGAATCCCTAGTGGTCCCCATGCTAGCCATGAGTAAGAGAGTTATAATCAAACCAAACTCATAAGAGAAAGAGGGGTAGAACTCGTAAGAGAAAAAGGAGTTGAACTAGAACTTGTAAGAAAACTAGGGCTCTTGGACTATTTAAGTCCAAAAGGGGCTCGACGTCCAACATAACTAGTGGACATCCAGGGTGCTCTCTCTCTCTCTCTCTCTTCCCGCTTCCCTTTTCTCCTCTGTTTTCTCTAGTTTGAGTGCTCTGAGGGTTTTCTTCTCAATTGAGATCCCACCATTCTCTTTGAGAAGGTGTTTCCTATTAGCTTATAGCTTTAAAGACTGTGAGGTTTAGAAGATTGTGTTTGCGAAAGAGTTTTTCAAAGACAAAGTTCAAAGTCTCGATTGGAGCACAACCAAGCTCCTCCGGTATAGATCTGCACCAAGTTGTTATTTGTACATCTAGTAGTTGCATGTTTAGATTTGTCTTCTTGACTAAGATCTGAGATCTTAATACACTAAGATTAGGGTATGAGATCTGGGGATTAGTTCCATGGCCTTTTGGGTGTCTAATCCTTGTGTTTAGTGGATCAAAGTTTTTAAAATCTCATCGGGAAGGCCCACCTACTTCCAACACTCTCAAGTTCCGCATTTACATCATCTCTTGATTCATCCAACAACATTATATCATCTATAAAAAACAAATTCCAAAGTAAATACTCTTAAATATGAGCAGATAACTCATCCATAATCAGTGTAAAGAGATAAGGGGCATAAGGCCAGCCCTGATGAAAACCTATGGTCACTGAAAACTCACTTGCCCCTCCACACATAATTTTTATACTCAATGATTAGACCCCAAGTGTAGGGTGCGATTATAGTAATAATCTAGTAAGTCCAGGTCGATCCACAGGGAGCTATGCTTTTTAAGAAACCTTCCAACTTTGACCTGTCCTAAATAAACACTAAATCTGGCCTAAATGGAAACTAATTAAATTACATCAACATTTCTAAAATAACTGAATGTAAAAAAATTTAATTACAATAATTTTCAAAAATAAAAACATTAATCTAAATAAAGAAACCTAATCTAGATAATCCTAAATAAACTAAAAACCTGCAAAAGAACACACAAATCAAACTACCAATTTAATATAAGAAAAATCAAAACAAAGTTTCCTAAATTAGATCCAATTTACCAAAATCAATTTGTATGAAAATATGAATGATCTATAATGCCCTAAATACTAATAATGTGATTTTATGCAAGTTTCTAAAAATCTAATGACTGCTGAAAATTTTCATAGGAAAACGTGTGCACATGCCTATTTTCATCGGACCGTATGACCTACCTAAAATGTTCTAAACCCAAATCTAATGGCTGGAATTATAACCTTGATGATGCATGAATCCAACAAAAAAAATAGAAGTGAAAAAGGAATTAAGATGAAAAAGTTATTATCTCTTTAAGATGCCTAGTTGAACATGCAGTGCTGCTAAAATTTGATATAGGCTGTCTGTGTACCCATGTTTGTACCATTGTTTGACCTACTTCCCATGGGATTGTCTGGCTGAAATTTGGGGGTCTCAAATTCCTTATTACACACTTTAAATCTGCTAATTTTTAGGACAAAACAATAACGTTTTTTTGGTTTTCAACTCACGCAATTTTGGAACATAGTCAGGTCAAATCTACTGAAACTGTACAAAATTTTTCACTATTCACATACCAAGTTCGAATTTAATCTTTCTAATCAGTCCACAAACTTTTATTTTCAGCAACAGCACATAATTTTAAACATGAAACCTAATTCTAATGAATGCACTAATCACTTTCCAACCATAGATCATGCAAATAACATAAGTAAAAAGTTTCTAATCTAACATAAAAGATGCAATTAGAAGCTTTTAAATTAGAAAAAGGTGATGTAAAGTTGATCAGAAAACTTACTAAAAATAAAAAGAATAAAGGTGGAAAAATAAAAAGCGGAAAAGATGTATCAAAGATCTAAAAACTAAACGATCATATAAGCATTGAAAATGCAATAATGAAGTCCTCTCTTCTCAGAGTAGGAAAAAAACGCAAGTGATTAGGTGATATCTCTTGACTTTTAATTTATTTTTTTATTTATTTTCAAAATCCTAGATCTAATCATGTGAAATATTGTCTCCAATCATAACACATAAAAGAACTAGAAATAGAAAACTAAAACACTTACATAAAAAACACGAAGAATCAATCCAAGTAGTGTATTTATTCCTTGATCTTTGAGTATAAGAAATTAAGGTTCTTTAATTTTTTTCATTCTCTCAACATGGCCTCTCAACCTATGTCTAAAAGAATTAGAAGAAAGAAGAAGAAGAAAGGGACATAGAGAGAGAAAGGGTGGAGGGAATGGAGTTGAGAGAGAGAGAGAGAGAGAGAGAGAGAGAGAGAGAGAGAGTGTTTCCTAGGTGATCCACGTCCAGCCCCTCCCCATGGCTTCTTTCATGCTTTTAGAAAATAGTTTTTTAGTAAAAAATCTCTCATCTTTAGGGTTCTTGTTTCCTTATGTGTACAGATTCTGACTTAGGCTCCAAGCTAATTTCTTTCTTTGAAAAGACTTTAAATTTGAGAGATCTCCTTGCCTTGTTGAATTCCTTGGAGAGCAATTGTTTCTTCGTATAGTCCAATATTCTTACTTAGACTCAAAAGATTGCTACATGATATGCATGGGAGAGCTTTCCAATAATTTCAAAATCATGCACATAATGAAGGTTTCCATGCATGGGACATCCTTTACATGTATGAGACCCACATGGGACCCCACTTTGACGTAGAATAAATCAGATTCATTGCATATCTTGTGCTGATGTGGATTCCCTTCTTGACATGGTCTTTATTGATAATTCTTACCTTTGAAAATTTTCAAACTATGGTAGGCTTTGATGTTAGACTTTTGGAACACTTGTGGGCCCTATCTTAATTTGAGAAATATTCAAATCTGAATCTTCAAATTTTTATATACAACTTGGAGCATATGGTGGGCCCACATTGATGTGCTTCACTTGAAAACGCATTGCAAGAACGTGCATTACTTTGCAGATTTTTTTCTTCTTTGTTTCCTTTCTTATTTTGCTTCTTTCTCTCAAATCTTCTCTTCGCGGGCCCCAAGTTATTGATATTTCCTACACATTGAAAAAAATAAATTTATCATTAATCATATGTAAGAAAATGTACATGAACTAAGCATGGGACCCTAATAAGCCTAATGATATGCACCAAAATGACGGTACTTTTAAAAATAGCATATGGCGCCAAAAATAGCAATTATGCATTTATGAAGCCAAAAGCTAATTTTGGGCAATGAGTGAGATGAAAAAAAAAACCTAATTTCACAAATGTCATGCAATTTAATTTATTTTGACCAATTTTGACCATTTACCCAAAAAATAGCTCCAAATGCTTGTAATCATGAAATTAAGTATAATTCTATACAATTAAACCTAATTAAGTCCATAAATGCACATGAAATGATGACCTAATTTTGTGGACTTATCACTCATTATGGCTCCCACATTTATGTCTTTAATGAAATAAATTCCATAAACACATAATATGGTTGTTGGAAAAAAAAAACTTAATTTAATAATCCGTAATATATTGTAATATACTCATATCAATATATATAATAATAAAAAAATAAAAATAAAAACAAGAGGATCAGGCCGGTCGGACCTTTTAATGTCCAAGCCCTATCCTCAAATTGGCAGGCGTGCAAAATAAATAAATAAATAAATAAATCCAAGCTCGACCATAAAAAAAAGCAAAGCCCACATGTCGTGGGTGGTCCGAGCAGGTTACCCTCACAGGTGGGCCTGATTGACAGCCCCGTATCCATCCAATATTTGATCTTTTTTCCTAGACGATGAAGGGTTAAGATCCTCCGAGCAAATTAATTAGATCGAGCATCGTATTAGGAGTGACTGTATGTAATTTCTAAGTCAAGAGCATGACCCACACCATCCCACAAAGTACACATTTCTCGTCGTCCTTGTCATGCACTTTGGTTTCCTCGTTTTGAGAAGAAACGCATTGAATAGCAGCGTGAGAACCATGAAACCATTTTCATTTTATTGTTCCAGTTCCTCGTTCTTCATGAGGTGGGCCCTGCAAAAGCCTCATTACACCATTCATTTATTTACTAGATACCTGGTGGGAATTTTCAATCCTAACAACAGTTGATAGCTGAGAAAATGCTACCTTCCAAATAGAAAAAGGTAAAGCTTCTTGCAGCAAGCAGAAAATCATAGATTTTCAGGCAGAGCTCGGCTTTCCAACCGGCATCCTGCGTCTCAATGACATCATTGAGTTCGGCTACAATCGCCAGGCCGGATTCGTGTGGATCCTGCAGAAGGAGAAAACCGAGCACCGCTTCAAGAAGATCGGAAATACCGTCTCCTACGACACTGAGATCACCACATTGGCTGAGCATCACAAGATGAGAAAGATAACAGGTATAAAGAGCAAGGAGTTTCTAATCTGGGTCCCCATTTCAGATATGTACATCAGTGATCCAGCTTCTGGGAAGATCAATTTCAAGACGTATACGGGGCTAGGAAGGAACTTACCTGTCTCTGGATTCCTTCTGGAGGATGAGCAGGAGGAAGACAAGAAGAAGAAGAAAGAAGGAAAGAAGTGAGCATGGCATGGATGAGGCCTTGTTTTCCGCACTTATAGTTGTTTTAGAAGTAGATGGTCTTTCTTATCTTCCCTTTACCTTTCTTTAAAAAAAAAGAAGAAAAAAGAAAAAGGAAAAGAAAAGAAAATGGGTATGTTATGCTGTAGGGACTGCTCTTCAAAGTTCAGTTATAATATTAAATAAAAATCTTTTTACATTTTAATTTTCCTTTATGCACATTTTAACCAGGAATTTATGTTCTGGTTTATCCTGATAAACATGTTGTATTGGACCAATAGCTTCAATTTTCATTTCAATGGAAGACTTTCAAATATATATATATATATATGGGAGATGCACCTATGAAAGATATCTCTTACCTTAAATGAAAGATTGGATAGGGGTCTTCATATCCATATCCAATGCCAACAACTTAAATTTGAGGGCCCTACCTATCTCTCATATGAGGTGAGAGATATCTCCCATCGGAGCATCTCCGCCTATATATATATAGGATAATATTCATGTGCATCTATCCCTCATTATAAGGTGAAAGACACTTATATGATTGGAAATATTCATTTGCAAAAGAGGAAAAGCCATATATGGTAATATACAGAAAAAGAATGTTCATGTGCAAAGAGGGAAAAGCCATGAAAATGTCCCTCACCCTATGGCGAGGGATGGATGCACATGAATATTCCACATATTACACACACACACACACCCATAGGGTGAGGGACACTTACATAATTAGAAATATTCATGTGCAAAAGAGGAAAAGTCATATATGGTCATATGCAGAAAAAAAATGTTTATGTGCAAAAAGGGAAAGCCATGTAAGTGTCCCTCACCCTATGGTGAGGGATGGATATACATGAATGTCCCTCATATATATATATATATATATATATATAGTGCTCCTATGAGAGTTACTCTCACAGTACTATGAGAGTAAGGGTATGGGCCCTCACATCGATATCAAATACCAATAACATAAATGCGAGGGTCCCCACCCCTTATTCTCATATTACCGTGAGAGTAACTATCATAGGAGCATCTCCCATATATATATATATATATATATGAAATCCAAATAACGATATATGCCTATTCCTGATTCAAAATAGAATATAACTGAAAAATAAAGCCATATAATACTCACTAGATCAAGTCCTAAATAGATACATATTATATAAATGCCTTTAATTACATTTCTGAATCCTATCCTTTAATGATGACTGAATAGGGCACCAAACCTTATTTTAAGTAGGTCCTTCTCTGAAATGCAAACCCACATGACTGGTTGCACCTAAGGTGCCCGCTGCATGAATGCTTTAATTCTTACCATCTATTTCTGTTGTGTCTTTATCTGAGGATGATAATAGGCAGGGGTCCGAGCCCTTTTTTATTTATAACAACAATTAAATTAAAGAAAAACAACATAAAACATTTGACCCCACCAAAGAAAGAGGCTCAATGGTATAAAAGCATTATAGATAAGAACAAACACAAAGCAAAAAATTACATGACAAAAGATACCAAGTTACATGATGTTAGACCCCGTCCCTAGTTAATCGAGATTAACTCTAATTAATTGAAATCATTGCTAATTAATCATATTTAATTAAGCTAATGATGGTTAATGACCAAGTTCAATAGGATTAGTCCCAAATGACTAATTTAGACCTAATGAAATGATAATGGATGAGATTAAGTTAATTGAATGGATTTGAGACTCAAACAAATGAAAACAAGGACTTTTTCGTAAATATGAATTATCATGTATTTTTTTTTAATATGGACACTCTTGATACCAGCGTGTGTATCTCGAGGAGTACGTCAACTTTCATAATAGACTTGATTGCATTGGACCTTAAATGGATCAAATGAGTCTTCAATTGACTCGAATTGTAAATAGGAGAAGTTAAGGGGCTTAAGTGCAAAAATCGGTTATAAGAGCAAATGAACTCAATGTTCATTCATTTCACTCATTCCAGCACAGCCAAAACCCTAGGCTCATTTCTCATTCTTCTTCCATTTTCTCCATCTTCTCCACCATTGAGAAGGTTTGGGAGCGTGCATGTGTGTCTAAAAGGGAATACTTCATCTTCTCCACCTTCTCATTAGCTTTCTTGGAGTGAAAGCTTGAGAGAAAGTGCAAATCTCTCTTCACAAGAGTTACAAGTAAGTGTTTAGATGTGTTTGTAGAGCTTTCAACTTGCATGGAGTAGTTAGAGTAGTGTTGGCATGAGTAGCTTATAGAAAATTACATCTTTGTGGTTTGGTCCTAGATTTTAGTTGAAAGAGGGTTTCATTTGGGAATTTCTCATCTCAAAATCAAGCCAAGCAAGGGTCTTTGAGTTAATTAACCTTCAACAAGGCAAGTATAACAATCTTTTATGATTGATGCTATTTGTTAAGATTTTCTCTTGGTTGTAATGTAAATGGGTTTGTAACCCTATTCTTAGAATTGGATTGTAATTGGGTTAAATAGATGGAAGATTGGAAGAGGTTGGGTATACATGTGAATGGTAATTGATGGGGGAATAGTAGGTTCCATTTCTCTTGCGGGTTGTGAGTGAATTGAATAAAGAAAGAAAGGGGAAAAGATCAATTTCAGAGCTGAAACTGAATTTCGTCGCAGGTCTAATCATCCAATCGATCGGACATGTCCTAACTGAAAGGCGTTTTCAGGCCGATCGATCGGATAGTCCCTGCCTTAGTGTTCTATAAATTAGTCCTAGAACTAATTATGCACTAATCTAGGATTATTACGATTATAGAAAATAAAATAAAAGAATGCCAGCAAATTAAGTATAGTTCAATTGTGTATTAATTCTTCAAATGTGTTATCTAAAACTGCATAGGTGTTAGCTAAGGTTATTTGAATGTACAAACTACTATTAAAGTGATGTTCATCGATAATAACACATACATTTGATAACGAGCGTTTCACCTAATTTTATGGTTTAGAAGTTTGATTCGAGATTTGAATAGAACTTATTGAATGGATTGGATTTCAGAAATTAGCACTACATAGTAGTTTCTCTAGCTCGTTTAGAGCTTAAATAGATTAATGCAATGAACAGTTACTAAATGTAACAATGAATTAATAAATAATCCTGCTGCAGTAGATGGATGGGGTGCTCCAGAGCTCCATGGTGATGCCAGTGATCACTGATCAAGATACCGGTAGATCACGCACATTGTGGATTGAAAAGTCACTGAATGATAAGCCACCTAATTAAGAGTACTCAATGTAAATTAATAAAATTAATGAAACGAATGAAATGAATGTAAATAAATGACTACTTCCGTTAGGAAGAACTAAATGAAACAAATGCTATGGTAGTTGCTATAGTAGTTGCCATCTAGTAATTGATATTACTTGACTCCATTTAATTCCAATGCATAGAACACTGTTATTGATTTGATTGTCTAGGAGTGTTACATTGATAAGTTGACAAATTTAGCGTGTATTACCAAAGATCTGTTTATACATTGTTGAACTGTCGTGTTCACAGTGTTATTGATAACATTACAGGTCCATTTGCCCGTCATGGTCATGCAGAGGCCGTTTTGCCAGCGGAGGAGGCCAATCTGATACCTCCAGGAGGTTTGATCGAATGGACATGAACAGAGGGCGAATGAATTAGAATGTTTTGGAAATATTTTGGGAATGCATGGAGATACTTTTGTATATTCATTTCGGGATTGTAAATGATGTTCCCTGCATTGTGTTTTGAATATGCAGTGGTGGACTTAATTAGGATTGCATTATGTATATATGGACTTTACTTTTAACATAAAGGACTTGTTCAGTTAGTTGTTTCGTCAATGTATATATGTTTCGCAAAAATGTACATCTGACAGGCATGAATGTTATTGATATCCCTTGTGCATGGAGATACTTTTGTACATTCATTTCGGGATTGTAAATGATGTTCCCTGCATTGTGTTTTGAATATGCAGTGGTGGACTTAATTAGGATTGAATTATGTATATATGGACTTCACTTTTAACATAAAGGACTTGTTCAGATAGTTGTTTCGTCAATGTATATATGTTCCGCAAAAATGTACATCTGACATGTATGAATGTTATTGATATCCCTTGTGGATTTCATTTTAACTTCGGTTAATTCGGAGTTTACGGGAGTAAGTATGATGGATTCGCGACCCGAGATTTTGTCCTAAGTGATCCGATCTCGGGCTCGAGTCGTGACACATGACCTCTCCACCCCTTGCTTTGCTAACGAGTCCACGACACCATTTACCAACCTCCCAACATGATGAAAAACCACTTGAATTGAAGACAATAAGGCTCTAATTTCATTCAAGTAAAACTAAAACCTCCATGGATACACAGCTTAAGACGTGAAAAATCGAGCTTTAACATAGGTGAAGGTCCATTTTGACAGTTTCTCTACTAGCTAGATTCCAAGATCAATGACTAAACTAGTAATTAACCCTAATTCCAATTAATGGAATTTATCGTCGATAAGTACGCATTAGTTTTGATTAAGAGTTAATCAGATAGTATTGATGATTAGTGTGATTAATTGGGTCACAAGGATAATAAAAGGTGGGTCCACATTTTTTTTAAACAATTTATTTCCAATGGATCCATATATATAATTGATGGAGGGTCCTGTTTGCAGTAATTGGAAAGTTTATGGTCTTCTTTTATAATTCCTAGGACTGGAGTGCAATTGCATTTATATAGTTGAGTTATTTGCAATTAACTTTGGGTTAGGAACTTGCATGAGATTTGGGGTCCAAATGCTTCAATTGGAGCCAGATCCAAGAATCCCTGTTGGTCCCCATGCTAGCCATGAGTAAGAGAGTTATAATCAAACCAAACTCATAAGAGAAAGAGGAGTAGAACTCAAAAGAGAAAAAGGAGTCGAACTAGAACTTGTAAGAGAACTAGGCTCTTGGACTCTTTAAGTCCAAGAGGGGCTAGACGTCCAACATAACAAGTGGACATCCAAGGTGCTCTCTCTCTCCCTCTCTTCCCGCTTCCCTTTTCTCCTCTGTTTTCTCTAGTTTGAGTGCTCTGAGGTTTTCTTCTCAATTGAGATCCCACTAGTTTCTTTGAGAAGGTGTTTCCTATTGGCTCGTAGCTTTAAAGACTGTGAGGTTTAGAAGATTGTGTCTGCAAAAGAGTTTTTCAAAGACAAAGTTCAAAGTCTCGATTGGAGCACAACCAAGCTCCTCCGGTATAGATCTGCACCAAGTTGTTATTTGTAGATCTAGTAGTTGCATGTTTAGATTTGTCTTCTTGACTAAGATCTGAGATCTTAATACACTAACATTAGGGTATGAGATCCTGGGATTGGTTCCATGGCCTTTTGGGTGTCTAATCCTTGTGTTAAGTGGATCAAAGTTTTTAAAATCTCATCTGGATGGCCCACCTACTTCCAACACTCTCAAGTTCCGCATTTGCATCATCTCTTGATTCATCCAACAACATTACATCATCTATAAACAACAAATGCCAAAGTAAATGCTCTTAAATATGAGCAGATAACTTATCCATAATCAGTGTCAAGAGATAAGGGCATAAGGCCGGCCCTAATGTAAACCTATGGTCACTGAAACTCACTTGTCCCTCCACACGTAATTCTTATACTCATTGATCAGACCCCAAGTGTAGGGTGCGATTATAGTAATAATATAGTAAGTCCAGGTCAATCCACAGTGAGCAATGCTTTTTAAGGAACCTTCCAACTTTGACCTGACCTAAATAAACACTAAATCTGGCCTAAATGGAAACTAATTAAATTACATCAACTTTTCTAAAATAACTGAATGTAAAAATATTTAATTACAATAATTTTCAAAAAAAAAAACATTAATCTAATAAAGAAACCTAATCTAGATAATCCTAAATAAACTAAAAACCTGCAAAAGAACACACAAATCAAACTACCAATTAAATATAAGAAAAATCAAAATAAAGTTTCCTAAAATAGATCCAACTAACCAAAATCAATTTGTATGAAAATATGAATGATCTATAATGCCCTAAATGCTAACAATGCGATTTTATGCAAGTTTCTAAAAATCCAAGTGACTGCTGAAAAATTCCATAGGAAAACGTGTGCACATGCCTGTTTTCATCGAACCGTACGACCTACCTAAAATGTTCTAAACCTAAATCTAATGGCTGGAATTAGAACCTTGATGATGCATGAATCCAACCAAAAAAATAGAAGTGAAAAAGGAATTAAGATGAAAAAGTTATTATCTCTTTAAGATGCCTAGTTGAACATGCAGTGCTGCTAAAATCTGATACAGGCTGTCTGTGTACCCATGTTTGTACCATTGTTTGACCTACTTCCCATGGGATTGTCTGGCTGAAATTTGGGGGTCTCAAATTCCTTATTACACACTTTAAATCCGCTAATTTTCAGGACAAAACAATAACGTTTTTTTGGTTTTCAACTCACGCACTTTTGGAACATAGTCGGGTCAAATCTACTGAAACTGTACAGAATTTTTCACTATTCACATACTAAGTTCGAATTTAATCTTTCTGATCAGTCCACAAACTTTTATTTTCAGCAACAACACATAATTTTAAACATGAAACCTAATTCTAATGAATGCACTAATCACTTTTCAACCATAGATCATGCAAATAACATAAGTAAAAAGTTTCTAATCTAACATAAAAGATGCAATTAGAAGCTTTTAAATTAAAAAAGGTGATGTAAAGTTGATCAGAAAACTTACTAAAAATAAAAAGAACAAAGGTGGAAAAATAAAAAGCGGAAAAGATGTATCAAAGATCTAAAAACTAGACGATCATATAAGCATTGAAAATGCAATAATGAAGTCCTCTCTTCTCAGAGTTCGCAGTGATAGCATCGACTTTTAATTTATTTTTTTATTTATTTTCAAAAATTCCTTGATCATAAAAGAGCAAATAGAACTAAACCACTTACATAAAGAACACGAATAATCAATCCAAGTATCATATTTATTCCTTGATCTTTGAGTATAAGAAATTAAGGTTCTTTAATCTTTTTCATTCTCTGAACATGGCCTCTCAACCTATGTCTAAAAGAATTAGAAGAAATAAGAAGAAGAAAGGGACATAGAGAGAGAAAGGGTGGAGGGAATGGAGTGGGGAGAGAGAGAGAGAGAGAGAGAGAGAGAGAGAGAGTGTTCCCTAGGTGATCCACGTCCAGCCCCTCCCCATGGCTCCTTTCATGCTTTTTGAAAATATTTTTTTAGTAAAAAATCTCTCATCTTTAGGGCTCTTGTTTCCTTATGTGTACATTTTCTTACTTAGGCTCCAAGCTTATTTCTTTCTTTGAAAAGACTTTAAATTTGAGAGATCTCCTTGCCTTATTGAATTCCTTGGAGAGCAATTGTTTCTTCGTAAAGTCCAATATTCTTACTTAGGCTCAAAAGATTGTTACATGATATGCATGGGAGAGCTTTCCAATAATTTCAAATTCATGCACATAATGAAGGATTCCATGCATGGGACATCCTTTACATGTATGAGACCCATGTGGGACCCCACTTTGACTTATAATAAATCAGATTCATTGCATATCTTGTGCTGATGTGGATTCCCTTTTTGACATGGTCTTCATTGATAATTCTTGCCTTTGAAAATTTTCAAACTATGGAAGGCTTTGATGTTAGACTTTTGGAACACTTGTGGGCCCTATCTTAATTTGAGAAATATTTAAATCTGAATCTTCAGATTTTTATCTACAACTTAGAGCATATGGTGGGTCCACATGGATGTGCTTCACTTGAAAATGCATTGCAAGGACGTGCATTACTTTGCAGATTTTTTTCTTCTTTGTTTCCTTTCTTCTTTTGCCTCTTTCTCTCAAATCTTCTCTTCGCGGGCCCCAAGTTATTAATATTTCCTACACATTGAAAAAAAATAAATTTATCATTAATCATATGTAAGAAAATGTACATAAACCAAGCATGGGACCCTAATAAGCCTAATGATATGCACCAAAATGACCGTCTTTCTAGAAATGGCACTTGGCACTAAAAGTAGCAATTATGCATTTATGAAACCAAAAGCTAATTTTGGGCGATGAGTGAGATGAAAAAAAAAATCCTAATTTCACAAATGTCATACAATTTAATGTATTTTTACATATTTTGACCATTTACCCAAAAAAATAGCTTCAAATGCATGTAATCATGAAATTAAGTATAATTATATGCAATTAAACCTAATTAAGTCCGTAAATGCACATGAAATGATGATCTAATTTTGTGGACTTATCACTCATTATGGCTCCCTCATTTATGTCTTTAATGAAATAAATTCCATAAACACATAATAAGGTTGTTGGAAAAAAAAAACTTAATTTAATAATCCGTAATATATTGTAATATACTCATATCAATATATATTAAAAAAAAAAAAAAAAAAAAAAAAAAAAAGAAACCGTGAGGATCAGGCCGGTCGGACCTTTTAATGTCCCAGCCCTATCCTCAAATTGGCAGGCGTGCAAAAAAAAAAAAAAAAAGTCCAAGAGCTCGGCCATAAAAAAGGCAAAGCCCACATGTCGTGGGCGGTCCGAGCCAGTTACCCTCACAGGTGGGCCTGATTGACAGCCCCATATCCATCCAATATTTGATCTTTTTTCCTAGACGATGAAGGGTTAAGATTCTCCGAGCAAATTAATTAGATCGAGCATCGTATTAGGAGTGACTGTATGTAATTTCCAAGTCAAGAGCATGACCCACACCATCCCACAAAGTACCAATTTCTCGTCGTCCTTGTCATGCACTTGTTTCCTCGTTTTGAGAAGAAACGCATTGAATAGCAGCGTGAGAACCATGAAACCATTTTCATTTTATTGTTCCAGTTCCTCGTTCTTCATGAGGTGGGCCCTGCAAAAGCCTCATTACACCATTCATTTATTTACTAGATACCTGGTGGGAATTTTCAATCCTAACAACAGTTGATAGCTGAGAAAATGCTACCTTCCAAATAGAAAAAGGTAAAGCTTCTTGCACCACCTCCTTAAGTAGAGAAAAACTAAGACCCTTTTTCTGCAATCCAGAGCATTAGAACACCTATAAATACCCTCACACACCCTCTCCACCTCCATCATTCCATCTGTCTCTTCTCTCCTTGTACTAAAAGCCTTTTCCATCCATAAAAAAAAAAAAGTGCAGATATGGCCACCCAAGACATTGCAAAGTACCGTGAGAATGCTGAAATCTACCGAGGACATGAAATCTGCAAGCAGAAAATCATAGATTTTCAGGCAGAGCTCGGCTTTCCAACCGGCATCCTGCGTCTCAATGACATCATTGAGTTCGGCTACAATCGCCAGGCCGGATTCGTGTGGATCCTGCAGAAGGAGAAAACCGAGCACCGCTTCAAGAAGATCGGAAATACCGTCTCCTACGACACTGAGATCACCACATTGGCTGAGCATCACAAGATGAGAAAGATAACAGGTATAAAGAGCAAGGAGTTTCTAATCTGGGTCCCCATTTCAGATATGTACATCAGTGATCCAGCTTCTGGGAAGATCAACTTCAAGACGTATACGGGGCTGGGAAGGAACTTACCTGTCTCTGGATTCCTTCTGGAGGATGAGCAGGAGGAAGACAAGAAGAAGAAGAAAGAAGGAAAGAAGTGAGCATGGCATGGATGAGGCCTTGTTTTCCCCCACCTATAGTTGTTTTAGAAGTTGATGGCCTTTCTTATCTTCCCTTTACCTCTCTTTAAAAAAAAAAAAAAAAGAAAAAAAAAAAAAAAAAAAAAAAAAAAGAAAAAAGGAAAAGAAAAGAAAATGGGTATGTTATGCTGTAGGGACTGCTCTTCAAAGTTCAGTTATAATATTAAATAAAAGGCTTTTTACATTTTAATTTTATTTTATGCACATTTTAAGCATATCCTGATAAACATGCTGTATAGGACCTATAGCTTCAATTTTCAATTCAATGGAAGACTTTCAAATATATATTTATGAAATCCAAATAACGATATACGCCTATTCCTGATTCTAAATAGAATATAACTGAAAAATAGAGCCATATGGTACTCACTAGATCAAGTCCTAAATATAGCCATATCATATAAATGCCTTTAATTGCATTCCTGAATCCTATCTTTGGGCACCAAACCTTATTTTAAGTAGGTCCTTCGCTGAAATGCCAACCCACATGACCGGTTGCACCTCAGGAGCCCCCTGCATGAATGTTTTATAATTTTTTACCATCTATTTCTGCAGTGTCTTTATCTAGGGAAGATAACAGGCTTGGGTCCGAGCCCTTTCTTATTGCTAATGACAACTAAATTAAAGAAAAACAACATAAAATATTCGACCCCACCAAAGGCAGAGGCTCAATGGTATAAAAGCAATATGTATCAAGAACAAACACAAAGCAAAAAACTACACCATGAAAGATACCAAGTTACATGACCTCTCCACCCTTTGCTTTGCTAAGGAGTCCGCAACACCATTTACCAACCTCCCAACATGATGAAAAACCACTTGAATTGAAGACAATAAGGCTCTAATCTCATTCAAGTAAAACTGAAACTTCCATCGATACACAGCTTAAGACGAAACCCATGAAATAGCATTATGAGAATCACTTTCTACAACTAACTTAGAATAGAAAGAAGACACAAATACAAATCGCTTGTAAGATCAAGAAAACCCGAATTAGTAATAATGGGCTCTATACCTGACTACGGTTCAGGTTTCAGAACCTATAATCATCCAACTTAAAGACCAAAACTGAGACTCAGGCCCAATTAAAGATGTGGACCAGAACCCGATCGAGACCCAAATACTTGTATAAGAAAAATAACGTGCTTAGGATATAGAACATAGCAGTTTCTCATTGTTGGGGAAAAACAAGGAATTAAGATCACAGATAAATGATTTATGGCCACCAGAAAATTGGTGAAACTCAAATATGTCATTGCAACAAGTAGCATCTTCACAAGTCAATGTGTGAAGCATGATGGATACACAGCAACCACTGGCCATTAATCTTCTCAAACACATTTGTAGCAACCTGTTTCCCCCAACTGCTACCTTTTGTCTTGACCACTTCCATGCAAGTCACGTACCCAACATCGCCTCTAACATGAACTTCAACATTTTTCAGATCTATTAGCAGTGGGAATTCATGTTCCGCACCACAAACAAGCTCCCAGCTTCCCATGACTAAGTCATGACCAGATATGCCGCCTGCACCAGGGTGCACACAGAAGATATTCTCCCCATTAGCCCAGATGGTATGCATGGCTGCAAGATCTCCGTTCCTAAATGCATTGTAGAATCGAGCATTCGCTGCAAGGATTGAAGCCTTGCTGTCCTCGTGGAGAACCTGGAGGAAATCTCTGATTTTTGCTGCTCGGGCATAGTTCTCTTCTTCAATCGCTGTCTTAAGATCCTGCTCCAATGTCTGCTCATCCAGGATCATCCCGTCACTGCTTAGAGCTTCCTCTGCATCTCCACTTTTTACTTGGGGCGGGCGGTCTCGATGAATGCAGGTGGTATGGTTGGCAACCGGATACTGCACTGAATAACTCAAAAGAATTAGAGATAGATTTTAAGGTGAATAATGACAGTTCCACACCCCTAAAGTTCTTATTGCATTGCTTGTATCAGGTCCGGTTCTAGGATCCAATTAGGTGGGGTCTATTGGTTAAAGCGGATTGTTGTGTGTTTAGCTTTCACCTGTTCTGATCAATTTTGACTTTCACCAACGACAGCAATGGGTAGAATTTGCTGTGGGTTGGGATAAAACTCAAACTCACCCCAATTCACACCTGCACTGCCCACACCTGATCACTAGCTGTTGTGACAGGTGTAAACTATGTCAAACCCAACCCATGACACGTATTGGTCAAGCTCATAGTTTCGAAAATCAGAATCGCATCGCAAATCCTTCATACCAATGAATCGAATCGAATTGTGAATCATATCGCAGAATGTAGGATTTTTTATTTTTGTAATAAAATTGAAAAATAATTACAAAGAAAAGAAAGAAAAAATAGTTCTTCATAAGCATCCAATTTCCCATTTATAGCAGTATATATATATTAACAAATAAATCTATCATACAATCATATCAAGAACATCATGACATATTAATACATTAATTATATAATTATATATTTATTTTTTGTTATCTTTAAATCAAAATGTAAAAGTAAAAAAATTAAATCCAAACCATCAATCCTACATAGTAGGATATCTCTTAAAGTTAAGAAAGTATTTATAAAGAAAAAAACAAAAAGAGATTTTAAAAAAAAAGAGATGATATGGACAAATATCATATGTGCAATCGAACGTTTAAATTAAATGCATTTTCTTTATTTATCTCTAAAACGTCCCCAAAGCCGTGAATATTCTTAAGAGGTTTTATTAACTACTAAATAACTTTTAAAAGTAAAAATGCTAAAAGAAAGAAGAAATGTAAAAGATTGTTAATAATAATTTAGTGGTTGTAAATGTGATACGATTCATATTGTTTATCTCTAAAACTCGATCAGTCGAATCACTTGAATCGTAAGATTCAACGAAACAAGTATCGAATTATAAGTTTCACGCCTAAAACCTGAGATTCATCTGTAAATGAGATTTGTTGCATTGATACAAATCGTTTTCATAAGATTCAGGATGCGAATCGGGATTCAAGATACAAATCGTATGATTCTGATGACTATGGTCAAGCCTAATTTTAGAATTTTTTTATTTTCAAATTATAACAAAAAGTTAATTTATATACATTTAAATGTATCCAAGAGGATTTTAGCACATGGTCCCTCACTTCTTCACAATTTTAAAATTTACTATATCCACTTCACCACGTAAGTCTTTTTTATTAAATTTGTTAAAAATATCTATAGTAGTTATAAACAAGATAACAGGGCAACATAGGTCACAATATGTATGTCTATGCTCTCCCTAAACCCAAATAACACTACTACCAAACCCACCCCGTCGGGGCAGGTCACCCATTTAACCTAACACATTTTTGTCAGTACGATAAATAGTTCAATTGATATATATATATATATATAGAGAGAGAGAGAGAGAGAGCAATGCTCCTGTACGAGCTTCCCTTACTATCTTACAGTACAAGCCACCTCTCTCTCTCTCTCTCTGTGTGTGTGTCAATAGATAGATATTGCTCCTGTGAGAGTTGTGTGTGTGTGTGTGTGTGTCAATAGATAGATATGCTCCTGTGAGAGTTAGGAGAGACACCATGATGGGGCCCACCTATAAGCCATCCATAATATGAGCATTGACGCTCACATTATGGTGAGCTCCAGTTCCAGTGGCAACCGGATCCACGGCCCACAAGTTTTCACTGTCCAAAACGAGCGCACAGTTTATCCTATAAAGATAGTGGGTCGGTTCAGCCCATTGGACCAACCCAAACTCAAACCAAGCCCATTTGACCCAGTCATGGGACAAATCTGTACAAATATTCTTCATTATCTTTATGACTAGGACTAATTTGTACAAATATTCTTCATTATCTTTATCAGTTGTATTTCCATTTATAGCGTGCATATCACCCAATCAATGGGTCAAACTTACTGTATTTAGACTTAGTGGGTTATTTAAAGTCATGATGGCATCACAATGGATCAATCAAAATTTCCAATCAATATTTCATGTTTGTCTTATTCGCCTTGTGACTGATAACAATCAAGATGGTATCAGAGCTCTGAAGATCCTCGGCGGAAAGAGTTTTCATCGTCCTGCATAAAGGAGGTCAGATCTGGAGTGTGGCCCATGAGTATCACTAGCCACAATTTTAACTACACAGTAAGGTCGTCCAAACCCTGTGAATATTTCTGAATTTTTTTAGAACTTTCTAGAGATCAGAAGTGGGTCTTCTACTTGATTCCTTGCTTTTTCCAGCTTTTTGTGCATTGATTTCATCACATCCGTACAAATTTCAGGATTTTGGTCCAAATTCTGTCAAACTTGGACTGTTGCAGCATTAGAGGATTATCTTCCACAGAAGATAATCACATCATCCATATGATCATTCAGTGGGGCACACGCAGCAATTTTCTACAAAATTTCAGTTTGTCTGGACCATTTCTGCTAGTTTCTGTGTTCCAGCCAAATTTCTGATTGTTACTCTGTATTATTGCAATTCTTGGATTTGAATCACTCTGTCGGGCATCTATTGCAATTTTTTTGCTGATAAATATCACGACTGGATTGTTGATTATTGGTTACTGTCTGCTGCTGCTTTCATTGTTTCGACAAGGTTGCATCTATTTTGGATTCTCTGAGATATTTGGGACCAAATCTAGGCTATCTCACCTCAGATCTGAAGATTTTCATACATTGTTCTGAAGAATATTTTTCATCTCCAGCAGTTCTCAGAGAATTTTTTTGTACAGTGCATCCATTTCATGTTAATTCAGTTGCTGTCCTATATTACATTGCTGAACAAGTCTACTGAACATACTAGTGGAATCACTGTCATACTGGATGGAACCAAATTGGTCTCATCTCATGCAGAATTTTTTGAAAGGACAGAAGTTATGGAAATATCTTGTTAGTAAGATTGATCAACCCGATCCTAAAGATGCTAAATATGAAGAATGGGAATCTGCCATTGGAAAAATTAATTCTTGGATAGCTAATTCATCCATTCCTTCCATCGGAAATCAATTGGCCAAATTTGATTATACGAAAGACGCTTGGAATTATTTAGCCAGACTCTATACTCAGACAAATGCAACCCGTAGATATCAAATAGAATGGGAAATTAAAAATGCAGATCAAGGGAATGATTCTATTCATGATTTCTATGTAAAAATGACATCTTTATGGGACCAACTAGCTTTAATGGAGCCTCAGTTCAAATCCACCGAGGTTACCAAAACCTTTCATACTTACAGACAAGAAACTCGGCTGATTTAATTTCTCATAGCCCTACGATCAGATTTTGAACATGTCCGGGGATTACTGTCGCATCAATCCCCTCTTCCGACGGTTGATGATGCACTTTCTGAGTTGTTAGCTGAAGAACAGACTCAGCACTCCCTCAACAGAAAGAAACTTGTAGAAACTGATCAAGTCTTGTCTGCAAAAGCAGTTGCACAGAAAACAGAGCACTCTGTTCCACCTGGTGTCACAGACATATGCAATTATTGTAAAGAAAAAGGACATTGGAAATATAATTGTTCAATCCAACCAAATCAGCAAAATAACAAGAACAATCGGAGTCAGCATAAGCAACACTTCCGTGGTCCATCTGCACCCAATCAGTGCATGCATTCATCAGCTCCTCAACAACAATATCATCCCAAACAATACGCTGCCAATACAGCTGAAGTAGATGGAGGTACTATTTCAGCATCCCAAATTCAGTCCATGATAGATGAAAGAATGCAACTGTTTCTGGCGTCTGGTCCTACTTCCTCTATGGCTGTATCTCCTTCTGACCCTGGCTCTGCTATGACCATGACTGGTGCATCAGGTAATAAAAATTCCATATGGATCTTTGATTCTAGAGCTTCTTATCACATGACTCATGATCTTTCACTATTGCATAAATGCCATTCTCCTTCTGTCGATCTAATTATTTATACGGCAGATGACACTCCATTACCAGTAACAACCATTGGTTCAATTTCCACTAAGATGTTCTCTAAGTTCCGTATTGTATGTTCCAAACCTTTCTGTTAATTTGATATCTGTTAGTCAATTGACTTCATCTAGTTATCTTGTCTCATTTTCCTCTACTGATTGTTCTGTGCAGGATTCACGCACCGGGAAGCAGATTAGGATAGGCCTTAGGTCAGGAGGTCTCTATTATCTCCGTTTCTTACATCTACCACCATCCACGACTTCTTCCACAGCTCTTGCTACTTCTGCATCTCCTTTTACTTTATGACATTTTCGTTTAGGACATGTCATTGAATAAATTAAAGCTTTTACATTCAAGTGGTAGTCTTGGTAATGTTTCTGTCGCAGATATTTCTCATTGTTTTGGTTGTAGACTTGGAAAGCAACATGCTTTACCTTATAATAAAAGTACTTCCGTTACTTATTCTCCTTTTGAGTTAATTCATTCAGACATCTGGGGACCAGCTTCTAAACCAACAAAAGGTGGATCTTATTATTATGTGCTGTTTATTGATTATTTTACTCGCTATACTTGGCTTTATTTGATGAAAAATCGGTCTGAACTTTACTCCATCTACACTGCCTTCTCTAATATGATTTTCACTCAATTTGAAAAACGGATTAAAAATTTTCGGTCCGATTCCGGAGGGGAATACGTGTCTGGCCAATTCCAAAATTTTCTAGCATCACAAGGGACACAAGCCCAGTTATCATGTTTTGCTAGTCCACAACAAAATGGTGTAGCAGAAAGGAAACACAGACATGTCCTAGAGACAGCTAGAGCTCTGGTTTACTCCTCTCATGTCCCCTTGCAGTTTTGGGGAGAAGCAGTGTTAACTGCCATTTACTTAATCAAAGAACTCCATCTACTATTTTATCTGGGATTTCACCTTATGAAAAATTATTTTCTTGCAAACCAGATCGGTCTCACCTCGAAGTTTTTGGTTGTACCTGTTTTGTTCTATTGAATGACCATGAATGCACCAAACTTTCACCAAAATCTACTGTCTATGTCTTCTTAGGATATGGCATTGAACAAAAAGGTTATTGTTGCTATGATTCTAAAACAAATCGATTGCAAATCTCACGTAATGTCACGTTTCTTGAACGCATTCCATTTTATACTTTACCTGTTTCTTCTCCGGCTGCACCCACAGTTTTATCCGCTTGACCCATTCTTTGATCTATTCCCTTCCGCCTCTACATCCTCACCACCTACACCACCTCCGTTACCACCACCACCTACATTACAGGTTTATCAACGATGTCCCAAGGTTACTACTACTAACCTTGTGGCTGGCTCTTCTGCTCCCGATGCAAGTGATCCTCCTCTTGATAGAAGGTATCCCATCCGTACCCGAAAACATGTTTCTCGTTTTGGTTTCGTTTGCACTGACCACTTTTCTTCTTCCTATAAGTCCTTTCTTGCAAACATCCGTACTCTGTCTGAACCACAGTCATACAAAGAAACAGTTGCTTCTCCAGAATGGAGATCAGCCATAGCAAAAGAACTAGTAGCACTTCAGAAAACACATACTTGGGATCTTGTTCCACTTCCAGCTAACAAAAATATTACAAAAGGATATTCAAAATCAAGACCAAGTCAGATGGTTCCATTGATAGGTACAAAGCCCGTTTAGTTGCAGAGGGATATAACCAGGAATATGGAATTAACTATGAAGAAACATTTGCTCATGTGGCCAAAATGACATCGGTTAGAGCCTTCATTTTTGTGGCAGCCATTAGACAATGGCCTCTATATCAACTTGATGTGAGAAACGCCTTTTTAAATGGTTTTCTTCATGAAGAAATTTATATGACTCCACCTCCTAGTCTTGTTCGCCCTTCGCATCATGTTTGTCGTCTTAAGCATGCTCTCTATGGACTAAAACAAGCTCCTCGTGCTTGGTTCAATCGTTTCAAAAGCTCTGTTCTTAGCATTGGCTTCCGACAAAGTGCTTATGACTTTGCTCTCTTTACTCACTGCACGAACAAAGGATGTGTCTTCCTTTTACTATATGTTGTTGATATAATCATTTCCGGTAATGACTTTATGGGCTAAGCAATTTCTGCATCAACAATTTGAAATGAAGGATCTGGGACATCTTCGAAACTTCTTGGGGATAGAAGTTGCGTACTCTCAAACCGATTATCTTCTCTCTCAAACTAAGTATTGTAATGATGTCATTCAGCGTGCCGGTTTGACAGATCAGAAACCTGTATCCACTCCGATGGAGCATAATGCCAAACTTCGCACTTCCGACGGTGTTCCACTTACTAATGCTACTCACTATCGTGAGATTGTTGGCTATTTAGTATATCTCACAACTACCAGACCGGACATTGCTCATTCTGTTCATGTAGTCAGTCAATTTATGGCTCATCCTACATCTGTTCATTGGGCTGTTGTTATTCGAATTCTGAGCTACTTACAAGGGACCTCTAACAAAGCTCTTCTCATGTCTTCCAATTCAAGCCTTGATTTGAATGGTTTCACAGATTCAAATGGGGTAGTGATGTGAATGACCGACGCTCAACAACAGGGTTTGCCATCTTTCTTGGTTCTTCACTTATCTCCTGAAAGAGCAAGAAACAAAAAGTTGTTTCTAGGTCCTCTTCAGAATTCAAATACCGTGCCATTGGTCACACTACTACTGAGATTATCCGGCTCCGTTGGCTACTCCAGGATTTAGGGGTTCCCATTACAGTTCCTACACCTTTATATACTGATAGTGAGAGTGCTAGGAAACTAGCCTTCAATGAGGTGTTTCATGAAACAACTAAGCATGTTGAAGTTGAGTGTCACTTTATCCGCCAACATATTCAAGATGACACTATTCAACTTTCATATATCCCATCCACTGACCAAATTGCATTTCTTCACCAAAAGAGAATCAGCACCACGGTTCACGCAGTTGGTCTCCAAGCTCTCAATGCTCACATTCTCCCATCCAGAGCTTGAGGCGGGGGGTAAAGATAGTAGGTCGGTTCAGCCCATTGGACCAACCCAAACTCAAACCAAGCCCATTTGACCCAGTCATGGGACAAATCTATACAAATATTCTTCATTATCTTTATCAGTTGTATTTCCATTTATAGCTAGCATATCACCCAATCAATGGGTCATTATAGAATGTAAATCACCCAATCAATGGGTCAAACTTACTGTATTTAGACTTAGTGGGTTATTTAAAGTCATGATGGCATCACAATGGATCAATCAAAATTTCCAATTAAATTCGCTTTGTGACTGATATCAATCAAGAGATCCAATGGTCCACTGTATTCGGATGGGTGCCAAACCACGGGACCCATGACTATCAGAGGGGTACCTGTTTTACGGTCCACTCGAATGGACCACAAAGTGGGCCCTACCATGTATTTTAGAGTACCAGTGCTCACCATAACATGAGCACTGGCACTCAGCTGAGGGATTTAACGAGTGCAGGTCCTTTAGAATGTGAAGAGTTCACGTCCTCCATATTTCTTGAATTGTTCTTGTCCTTTTCTTTTCTTTTCTTTTTTCGGAGGGTTCCCAACCCTTCGGGCTGGACTAATTCCTCCGGGCCCAGAGGGAAGCCGGGTAAACTTTCCTGTAGCCTCAAAATTGTTCTTGTCCTTTAAAACTTCTTAAATGTCTCCAACTTCAAATCAATATCCATTTTTTTAAAACCCTTTCCATTTTCAACGTATCTCCAAAAGAAACCCTCTCTCTATTTCGAATTCATTTTTTTAGAAGGATATTCTATTCATCTTTAGGATTTAAAGACTAATTAATTTCCTATGGTTGCATCTATATAAGCACGACTAAATCAGATTTGTCACTCGCTTAAAATGAATGGGGCCAAAATAGCTAAGCATTTCAATGTGTTTTAGATGCTCTTCATTTAAATGAAGAAGAAGAAGAAGAAAAATTACACAACTGTTATGTGAGGCCCCAAAGTCCCTTCTCTCACAAAAGACCAATGACAGTCAAAAGCTTGAAAAGGAAAATGACATAACTCAGGAAAATTTTACTTAAAAGGAAGCAAAGAAGGAGAGGAGAAGAAGAGGAAGAAGAAAATTCAAACCATTGCTACGTAAGGCCCTAAAGTCCCTTCCCATTCCACGAAAAACCAAAGAGAGTCTAGAGATTGAGAAGGAAATGACAAAAGAGTGTCTAGAGAATAAAAAGGAAGAAAGTAAGGGACGGACGGAGGGAGGGAGGGAGGGAGGAGGAGGAGGAAGACTCTAGGGAGGGTGAGAGGGAGGAAGAGTAGTAGGAAGAAATAGAGTCTAGAGCATGATTCAAAATAGCTTCTGAGCAGCCGCATTATCAGCCGTAGTGGTTGAGGCCGCTACGCTATATTGAATATAGCGGCGCTACAGTATAAAACCTAGTAGAGCCAAGCAGTTTTAATTAAAAACAATGTTTTTCCTATTTCTACTCCTCAATAACCTTTTCTAAAGTTGTCTATATCCATATATGGTTCCAAGCCACTAAAAAAATACAAGATTGGCTACTACATAAGATTTGAATTCTTTTAACCACTTAAAAAATCCACATCGCTTTGCCGCTATGTTTCGCCCGCCACGTAGCATTTTGGCCACTGGCCGTTACACCCGCTACAACCATTATTTTGATCCTTGGTCTAGACCTTTACCGCACGAGGCACTAAAACCATTCCTTTTTCACAAAAGAACAAAAAGAGAGTCCAGACCTTGACAAGCTCTAAAATCCCATAGCTCCGATGAAGTTAAAAAACCAAACCAAACCAAACCAAGCCTTTTCCCACTAGGTGGGGTCGGCTATATGGATTTGACGACGCCAATCAAATCAGTTTAGGGCCATCTCTTCCGTTAGATCCATGTAGGCAAGGTCATGTTTAATAGTTTCTTTCCAACTTCTCTTGGGTCTCCCTCTCCCTCTCCTACTCTTGGCAATCTCCATGCTTTAACACCTTTTAATAGGGTGCCTCCGTTGGACGCCTTCAAACATGGCCAAACCATCTCAGTCGATTTTCTCTCGTTATATCTTCAATCGGTGCTATTCTTACTTTGCCCCTAATCTCCTCGTTCCTAATCCTATCTCTCCTTGTGATCCCGCACATCCATCTTAGCATTCTCATCTCCGCAACTTCCATCTTCTTAATATAATTATGCTTTACTGCCCAACACTCTGATCCATATAACAACGCTGGACGTACAACTACCTTATAATACTTTCTTTTAACCTTGAGGGGGACTTTCCAATCACACAAGACGCCCGAAGCACTCCTCCATTTGGTCCACTCGGCCTGAATCCTGTGACTTACATCAATATCAATCCCTCCATCCTGTTACACCATAGATCCAAGGTATCTAAAGTTTTCTTTCTCTACAATCTTTTGTGTGCCCAAACTTACTTCTATGTTACCAAGTGTCCTACTTTGACTAAACTTGCATTCCATATATTCCGTCTTGCATCGACTTAGCCTAAACCCTTTAGTCTCTAACGTTTTCCGCCACAATTCAAGCTTAGCATTCACTCCTTCTCTCGTCTCATCCACTAAAACAATGTCATATGCAAAATAGCATACACCACGGCACCTCATCCTGAATATGTCTTGTAATCTTATCCATAACTAAGGCAAACAAGTACGGGCTTAACGTTGAGCCTTGGTGTAGACCAATCGTGATAAGAAACTCTTTAGTCTCTCCGCCAGTCGTTCTTATAGATATCACGACTCTATCATACATATCCTTTATCGCCTTAATATATGCGACACACACTCTTTTCTTTTCCAGTACTCTCCATAGAATCTCCCTAGGAACCCGGTCATAGGCCTTCTCTAAGTCAATGAACACCATATGTAAATCTCTCTGACCTTCTCTATACTGTTCCATTAACCTTCTCAGGAGAAAGATAGCCTCCATGGTTGATCTCTTAGGCATGAAACCAAATTGATTCTCTGAAACGTTTGTTGTTCTTCTTAGTCTTCTCTCAATAACTCTCTCCCATAATTTCATCATATGGCTCAACAATTTAATCCCGCGGTAGTTCGCACAATTCTGAATATCTCCTTTGTTCTTGTATATGGGTATAAGAATACTTTTCCTCCATGCATCAGGCATCTTCTTGCTCTTTAGCACTACATTAAAAAGCTTTGTCAACCAACTTATGCCATTCTCCCCCAAGCACCTCCAGACCTCAATAGGGATACTATCTGGCCCAACCACTTTCTCATTCTTTATCCTTTTCAATACTTTTTTAACTTCTTCCCTACTGATTCTCCTATAGAACATATGATTCGATTCTTCCCTAGAAATGGTAAGCTGCCCCAATTGTATGTCACTACTACTGCTTTCGTTAAATAACTTGTAGAAGTAGCTCTTCCAACGCTCCTTTATCTCCTCTTCCTTTACTAATACTTTTCAATCCTCATCCTTAATACATTTAACTTGGTTTGAGTCCTTGGTCCGCCTATCTCTGGCTTTAGCAAGCTTGTATATTTCCCTTTCGCCTTCCTTAGCGTCAAGTCGCCTATATAGCTCCTCAAATGCCTTTGCCTTGGCCTCACTAACTGCCTTTTTTGTTTCTCTTTTTGCTTCTTTATACCTCTCCAATGAAGTTAAATTCAACTTAAATCCCACAACTGCTGCCGTCGGGCCTTAAATTCAACTTAACATCGACCAGATATTTTTACCAAAAAAAATCCCTTTCACTTTCACAAAAGACCAAAAACACAAGACAATTTTTTTTCTAACGAAAGAAATTTTGTTAAAATAAATGTAAACGAAAAGGAAAAAAAAAAAACTCAGCTCACAAGTGCACTTGTTCCATCAAAACAAGGCAATTTCAATATCTCCGGCCAAATTCTACAATCAAGGAACTGAAACGTAAATTTCAACTACTCAATTCTGAAATTGCAACTAAAGGTTGTTCCATTCAATTTTCCGTAAGTTTATGGTTTCAACCAAATCATCCGAAACAAATTTACCAACTACGATTGTTTCTGATCTTCAGTGTGCATGCCTAAACCATCTCAAAGGACATTCCTCAATTTTTATTTATTTATTTTTCTATAGGACCCACCTGCCAAAAGGGCGGGGGGTTACCTACCTTCTTTTCTTTTTTTGTTGGTAACATACTCACACCCGTGGCATTATAGTTTTCAGTTCGTTTCAGGGAGTGATAACTGGTAAGTATGGGAAAGCCCTTGATAAATTTGGGAAAGCCCTTGATGGGTTTGTAGATATTTTTGTTGTTGCCTTTTCTATTATTTCCTAGTTGTTTATCATGCAAATAATTTTCCAACCAAATGGGTTGACCGACTTGATCAACTAGCAGGTCAAGTCAACAGGAAAAATTTGCAGGTCAACCAAGCAGGTCAGTAAATTAATTTGTATGTATTCTTATAAATATAAACATTCATAAGAACTAAATTATATAAAATCACAACAAAGTCAAAAAAATATGGAAAATATTTTTAGGAAAATATATACTTATAAATCTTATCCAAACTGCAATTTTATTTTTCCAAATTCATTTACGGATTTGTTTAACTTCTATCATTTTATTCATGTAGGATCTCTATACAATTTGTATTTGTTTTTGTTTGAAAATTGTACAGGCAAATTCCCATAGAACAACCTACCTGACTCAGCAAGACTAGGACTAGTCAGTCACCAGTCGACCAAGTGAATCAACCCGTCAAGCAAAACTCGTCTAGACCAAGTACAACTTAACTGATGCAACGTAGACCTCATGGCCACATGTGTAGGGCCCACATAGATTTATGATTTATTTTTATGTCAATAGTTTCTAATTTTATTGTAATTAGGATAAAATTCTATTTTCTAGTTTAAGTAGGTTTCTTAGGGCTTAAGTTATCTTTCTTATTTATATGGCATTGTAGAGAATTATTGAAGAGAGTTGTTGATTAATGAAATTGGGTTTTCCAATTGAGGTGCGTCCTCGTTTATTATCTCTGCGGAGATTTATTGTGTCTTCGGACACGTACTTCGGCACCCATTGTGCTTTTATCACTTTCCCCGCAAGCCTAACCCTAGGCCTACATCAATTGGTATCAGAGCCGAACGATCCCTTGATCGTCGGCGTGTTACGCGTATCCCCATCATCGAACCCATTCTTCCCATCACCGTCTCTGCACCATCATCGAACCCATTCTTCCATCAGACCCATTCGTCCTTACTGTATCTTGACACCCTTCCCTGCTCCCATCCTCGACGACCCACCATCTTCCCACAACCCTTTCTGCAACTAGCCGATACACTGCCAACCCCCAATCGCTCCCAATCCCTAATCACCAGTCATCCTCATCCCACGAAAACCACACCCCACACTCCGAAACCCCATCCCCATCCCTGCCGAGATCATCGGCTACACCCAAACCCTCCAAATCGACTTCTCCATTCCACCAAACCCAAACCTTAATTGATTCGACCCCTCACCAATCCCTCCATCAACACCCCAACCAGAAAAGAAAAAAAAAAAAAAAAAAAGAAGAAAAGAAATAGTAGAGAAGAAGAAGAAAAGAAATAGTAGAGAAGAAGAAGAGCAGTAGCAGCATCATAGGGGGGAGAGAGAGAGAGAGAGAAAGAATAGAAGGTTGTGTACCTGGCACCAGAGTACACGCTGCCATCGTCACCACGGCCCTCGCCTACCACCCGACGTCGTCAAAACCTCGCTAGCGCATCTTCCCCGTCGATCCCATCGCCCCTTGCCATCGCCATCGCCAGCACCACAGCGCATCTGGCCCAGTTCTATTTTCATCTCTTCGTTAGAGAACTAACAAGAAGGGCAGAGGAACCCTTTTCCTCTTCGTGCAGCGAAACAAGGAGAGGGGACTCACGTGCCCTCTATGCCACGTGCTAACTTAAGTGTTATTGGGCCTGGGTTCGAGTTTGGATTAGTTAAACCTTTCGCTGTACATCTTTTGCAAATTTGGATTAGGTGGATCCGACCCGATTAATATTGAAGCCCAACTTGTTTTAAAGAGCCCAGCAGTATAAAAACATAAAATTTCAGGCAGAGTGCAGACACCACCAGACCTGCTCACTAGCAAATTTTGACCTGATCAATAGTAGATTTGACCCGCTCCACGAGTGAGATTTCTTCTTCCGATATCGGGCTCCTCTAGCGTCAGATTTTCGATCCGTTTTTGCCAACGTGATCGTAAAGAACAGATCTACACATCTAGTCAGTTTGATTTAACTTTTTAGATCATTAAAATTTTCAGTCTTTGCATCAAGTTCATATGGAATTGTCAAACAAGAGGGAATTGCAACTTCTTGAAATCAATAGAAAGCTTACAGAAACCAACAACGAGCTTAAAGAAATCATCAACAGGGCTACAAGGATGACATATGCAATCAAATATGGGAAAAGATATTATGCAAATAAAGATTGCTTTGAGCAGTATATTACTTTGACACAAGGAAAATTGTCTGTTGAGGAATATGCTTATGAATTTGAAAGGCTACATTATTTATGTGAATTGGGAGATATACTTGATTTCAATCACTTTCTCAAAGGTTTGAGACCAAGTATATTGAAGAATGTGGAGAAGGAATGTAACGATATGTATGAAGCATTTTGGGAAGCAATTCGTGTGGAGCGGAAGCTTAAAATGTCTCATCTAATGGAAGTTACTTCTCACGAAGCAAAGTCGCCACACCTAACAGACCGTGTTGAGGAATTAATGCCAGCAGATATGCAGACCCATCAGCCAGAGTTACACACAGAAAATTCCATATCTACAGTTGGCCTTGAAATTTCTCCTATGAGTACTAATAATTTCTCCTATTGATTTTGTCTTTCGGGATCAACTATGTCAACTGGGAGATGACCAGCGGATAGTCAGAGCTTTTGATTTGATGAAGCATGTTCTACAAGTGAGGCACATCAACACATATTTCAGCCATCAAAAGCAATTATGCATGAAGCCGTGCCAAGAAGTTATAGACCGACCGACAAATCAGAAGTTTGTCAAATTGATCTTTGATCCAGGTGGCCATTTTCCGAACTCGAGGTCGAGTTCTTTTTCAAGTGGGGGAGAATGATGCAACGTAGACCTCATGGCCACATGTGTAGGGCCCACATAGATTTATGATTTACTTTTATGTCAATTGTTTCTAATTTTATTGTAATTAGGATAAAATTCTAGTTTCCTAGTTTAAGTAGGTTTCTTAGGGCTTAAGTTATCTTTCTTATTTATATGGCATTGTAGAGAATTATTGAAGAGAGTTGTTGATTAATGAAATTGGGATTTCCCATTGAGGTGCGTCCTCGTTTATTATCTCTGCGGAGATTTATTGTGTCTTCGGACACGTGCTTCGGCACCCATTGTGCTTTTATCACTTTCCCCGCAAGCCCTAACCCTAGGGCCTGCATCACTAATCCAGTCATCCAGTTTGTTACCGAGTCAATCAGGTGGATACTGAGCCCACTCACCAGGTTGGAAAATTAAGGGTGCAATAAAATTTTAGTCACCATTAAAAAATTAAAGATGATAACTGGAGCCACCACTAGGTTTTCTCTCATGTACTCATTCCTAATTGAATCCTTTCATGTAGTGTAGCACAACCATCTTAGTATATGCATCTCAGGCCATGGATGAACATATGACGTGACTTATTCAACCACAATTAACACAAAATATAGCATTAGGCATCATTTGATAATTGAAATGCAATTGAAGATTATAGAAAGCTTGGAAAGAGGATCTAACAAGGAATGAAATTAGAATGGAGTGTAAGTTTTTGGTAGAAGATGGTTCTTCCTTTCATTATGGGAAAGACGTTCAAGTTGGTGATTACGCACCTAAATCATAATTTCAAAGGCTATATTCCATCTTAAATCAAAAGCTAGAATGAACTAAAATTGCATAGATTAGCTTGCTAGTAAACTCATTCGGAATTTATAATTCATTTGCATCTTGTTAATAGATTTTACTGCAGAATTGAACATGCTGAAGCTAACACAAATAAATGAAATCAAGTGTGATGTGAACAATAAAAAAGTTACATTTTTGGGAAAAAAATTTATTAGAACTAAACAAGAATATTTTGCAAACCATAGAATTTTTACAAGGCCATTACATTACACATGAAAATTTTGGTCATCATGCAATTGCACTACAAAATTGAATATTAAAACACTTGATAAAAGAAAAGGATATTAAAAGAGATCAAGGAAACATGCATACAGTATATTTACGTACTTGGGACCGCAGTTTGCCGCCACAGGCTAGATGGGTAAGGTGGTTTCGAGCATTGGATCTGATTTCTCCTTAGAGAAATTGCCAAAATTGAATTCTGCCGTTTGGAGGCAGGTGACATATGCATCAACGGTCTAAAACTATTTAAGCAAGAGCAAGACATGTTAAGCACCCTGTTTTCAACAATTTCTTGTTAGTAGGCAACCCCAAAAAAAGCTCTAGAAACTCAAACATCCAGAAAGTATGGAACTGGTTGTATTTGATGTAGATCCTTGACGTACTTTTTTTCGAATGGTAATTATTGTTGTACCTCAAACCAAAATCTATTTGCATGGGTCCCCACACACAGCGTGGTGGTAGGGACATAGACTTCCATAGGGAGCATCAAGATTTGAGCTCCGCTCACCGTGTTGGAAGAAATTCATACCAGTCATATGGCAGCCTACCAAAAAAATTAATTAAAAAAGCTGTGTGCATGGAGCAATGCAAAAATCAAATATCGTATTAGGTAGAAAATTCGTTCTTATTAAGTTCTTGAGCACAAATCCGAAAGTTCTATTGGTAGTTTAGGGTAGAAAAATGCAGAAAATAAATAAATAAATAAATTAAAAAAAAAAAAAAAAAAAAAAAAAAAACAGAACTCCACATCCATGTGGTAAGCAGTTTAGTTGCTACCTTAATGCATAACAATTCATCTGCCACAATTGTCAAACCATAGTTCACAAACCAGGAACCAGGGTCACGTTTTGGACAGTCACTGGTCAAATTTACCATGAAGCCCAGTGGGAAAATAATTGCCTTAACAATAGTTAAAATACATAAATTAGTTTAGAAACAAAAAAAAAAAATCAATTTTCAACATAGAGACAAGCAATAGATTTCTAGACTATCTGGCATCTTCTAAATATATTTTGTTTACAGTTTCTACTGAAAGAAAAGTAAGAATGAGAAAGAGAGAGCATTCTGAACTGACAAACAGTATGTAATTCAGTAATTATTTAGTACCTGTTGTATTTTCAGTTTCTATTCTATGTTTTAAGTTCAAGCTTTTACTGTTATACATCTAAGCAACCTCTATATCTTCTACTTTTACAGGTCCATATATTTCAACTTATAAAATAACAGAAGATTCAAGCATAATGTCTTTCTATAAGTTAAGTAAGATTGCTCAGCAACATCCTTACAGAAGGTTGCAAAGGTGAAAGTACTCAATCCAGTGTAGAGAGAATTCTTCTACTCAAAGCATGCGGCAAATAGAGTTCATTTTGGTTTGAAGACAAATTATTTTCCAAAAAGATGGCTTCCCAATCATGATCTAGGGATGCTTTTAGGATCTTCGACAATCAAGGTTGTGATCATCCTATCTAATTTCTGATCAAGAAAAATAGAAAGAAATAGAATAGATCAAAGTCAACAACATCATCCACAAAAATATATTGACCACACAAGGCACAAACAATTTACGTGGTTCGATCAAATCTCGACCTACATCCACGAAAGACTATTTCTTCAATATTCTACCTTCATAATAGACTACAGATCTTCCAGATTCGAGGGTCTAGGATTTGTTGCACCTCAAGATCTTCTAAGTATTGGGTCCTTCTACAAAATACAAGTTGATGAATGATTGGATGTTGGGATTACAGTTCCTAGATCGTGATTACAAGTGGTTCCTACTTCCTAGAGCTCACAAGTATGCTAGCCTGGGCTATTGTTTCCCCTTGATCTAAGGGAGATGGAGCTTTATATCCAATTCAAATTTGCACCTGATGACTCATATTAATGGAGATGGATAAGCAATGACTGTCCTTGTGCACTTCACCTCTAGTTCAAATTTGAACTTCGATGATTTATCTGCAACCAACCACATTTGCTTGATAGAGGTTCTTCAACCCACCCTCAATTATCTCATGTGGAAGATCTCTTAGCTTTGATCCTGGGACAGTCTTCAATAGGTCTACGAGTTGGCCCATTTAATTGGCCCATTGACTGACTCCATGTAGGTTCACAGGCTGGTCCAGGACCTTGGCTGTGCCTTCCCTTCCTTGCTACGGTTGATCTTCACATTGGTCTTGCTCAAGCCTAGATCCACCTGGACGGCTGGATCAACAACCCACCCCTTGTTCAAAGAGACTATGAATGATGAGGTAAAAGCAAAAGATAAAATAAAAAAAAAAAAAAAAAATTTCAAAGTGATTTTGCAAGGATCTCATGCAAAAAATTCAATTATAAGAACTCTTCTGTATGCAAAAAAGCAGTGAGAATGCAAAGCCTTCTTGTTCAAGTTATCAAACCCATGCCTCGGTTCTCATATCAACATTATCCATCCATCTCTTTGCCCCCCTTAATTTTTTTCTCCCTTCCTTCATTCCACGCCCCCCCCCCCCCCACCCCACCCCCCCCCCCCAAATTCCAAGTCCTCTACAACCCCACCCACATTCTGTCCTATTCCTAAAGGATTTCATGCAAAAGAAGATCAAAATGTGATTCAGAAGGCATGAAACAAAGCAGAAAAATAGTACAGCCTTCTCATTCTACTCATCACGTGTCAAACTTGTGCCTTCATTTTCATATCAGCATTATCCTTCTCTTTTTTCTATCTCCTCACTTTTTCTTTTTCTCCCTTTTACTCCAAAAATCCAAGTTCCAGACCCTCATAAAAGCCTCAACTTATCAACCTTCCACTCACAGATTCAAGCCCAAAATACAATAACCCAAACCTGCGACATTCCAAGTCTTCAATTCCACACAAATTCTGTCTTTTCGATTATTCAAGAAATTTGATTATAAATAGTCCACCCAAATTGTTAATGGTGATACAAGTGAAGAGACTCACACTTGAGCTCGCGATAAGGCTGTTTATCAGTATATGATCACTCTAACTTGAGTAGGCTTGAATGGCCATAATGGGGTGTTTAGATTTATGAGTTCAACTGAATCCAAATGACCCATTCAGTGTAGGTGTAGGCTTTGTTTATATCACAACTAGAAAAAAGAATTTCATACCTAAAATAAAGTAAAAAAGAAAATTAGAGGATGCAAAGACTAAATCATACATTCATCAAGCTATATCAATTAAACTCCTAAAGTGAAGAAAAAAATTAAAAAATAAAATCTAACTTATATGATTGTTAAAGAAATATAACCAACTCATTCAATAGATTCTATTTATAGGATGAGGGAGAGATGAAGAAACTAACACCAGTTCCATCATAAATTTAAAAAACAGAAAATGAATTCAACATTCAAACAAAATTACACACAAACACGATATCACTCCCAAAATTATAAGAAATCAAAAAAAAAAAAAAAAAGAAACATCAAAACAACTAAGAGAATAATCATTTGTAGTGGGAAGATTAAAATTACCAGATTATAGTGAGAAATGGGCTTTTTCAAGAGATTGTTGGAGATGAAGAAGCTCTGAAAATCTTGCTGAGGAAGTTCCCACTGACGAGAACGAGCTGTGGGCTTAATCCCCAAACCCTAGAAAAGGAATGGGAACAGAGAGGTAAAGATTGATGGTGGGAGAGGAGATTTGAAGTCAAAAAAGGAAGAGATACATTACAGAGTGATAACTGATGAGAGAGAGGACAGGGTTTTCGAAGAAACAGACAGGCCCGGAAAGGGCTTTTCCAACGAAAGAAATAACAATGTCAGGCGTCTCTCTCTCTCTCTAGTCTCTAGGGTATTTAAAATTGTACTTACAGTAGTATTGTAACTATTTATCTTAAAAGCTTAAATGAAAAATTAGCTTGAGTTTTCATTTGAAAAATCTAATTTAATTAATAAGAACTATAATTAGATTAAGAGCTAAAATAAATTTTCTAACTTTTAAATTCTAATTATATATATTATATTAAAGCAATAGAATTTGTATTGCCACGTAGACATTAGGGGTACACAAAAAATCCGTCGATCCGTAAAACCAATCCGATCCGATTTGATCGGCGGACTTTTAATCGAACCAAAGGTAAATGGATTGGTGACGAATTGAAAATCTTATAATCCGTTAGCAACGGATCGGTGACGAATTTTACCCTCAATCCGCGGATTCAATCCGATCCTATCCGTGGACATTAAATATAAATAAAAAAAATTTAAGGAGTCTAAATATAAGTTTAGATGTTTAAATATAAAATAAGAAAAAAATTTAAGGAGTCAAATATGAAATTTTTTACAACATGTTTCATATTTTTCTTTAAACATTAGATTGAACGGATTAATCCGATCCGATGGGATTGGCTCGAATCGGTTTTTAATAGCCACAGATTGGTGACGGATTTGGCTCAATCCGCACCAATCTGATCCGTGTACACCCCTACTAGACATAATGCATCCTGGCAGCGCCATGTCAGCATCCTATTTTGTGGAAAATCATCTCTTTGTAAAGCCACTCATTTCTCAACGGTGCCCATAGGTTGGATTTCTAAAGCACCTCAATCCATAAGAATTAGGACCACCTTCAAATTTAGGAAGTCTTGGTTACCATGTCATTGACTCACTATTTTATTGATATGCTGCAATCTTTCTATCTCTGGCAACATCATCATCCAACTATTAATTTTAGATTTTCTAATCTTTCCTTTACCTAAATCATCTTACTCAAATATTTTTCTTTATATTTTTTGGGATTTAACCGGAAAAAATAGATTAAGTGACCACTATACCGAAAAGGTAATTTTAAGTGTCTTTACACCAAATCAATCATTTTGCCAGAAAACGTTTTTTTTTTTTTTTTTTCCAACCTTCTCTACTAGGGTCCCTATTGACCTTCATTTACAATGTTAAGGGTCGATCGAGACCCTGTGGTCCATCCTAACCTTCACATATCTCCCATTTACTTTGTTTATAGGGTTTCAATCGACCTTTATTTGTAATGTTAATGGTCTCTATCGACCATATGGTGTAGACCATATGGTGTACGTTTATAAATGTACGAAACTCATCTCTCATTCCCTGTTCTTGGAAAAAAAAAAAAACGATTATGCTCGACTTACTTCCCCTCAATAGGATATTCTCACATTTTGAAGATCATTAAAGCCACATGTCGTTGTTTGGTGGAGAATATTAAAGTGCATATGCTATTATTTGGGGCAAACCATTGGAAATGTGGAGTTTGTACTTTGCCCTAAAACATAAATTTTTACTTTTGAGAAATCCTTTTCATTATTTCTTGTTCCATGTCACCATGGCTCAATGGAGGATTGCTGGGAACCACTGTGACTATGCTTGGCAACTGATGTGGAGTCACAGTCAACGCTAAGAAAGAAGAAGGAAACAAAGAAGAGAGAAAACCGTGCTTCTAAACCCTAAAATGTATGAACGGGTCGAACGCAGGGTTGCTAGGGACCCTAAACATTAAAAAAAAAAAAAAAAAAAAAAAAAAAGATCGATAGGGACCTTAGTAGAGAATGTTAAAAAAAATTATGTTTTCGGGCAAAATGACTGATTTGGTGCAAGGGCACTTAAAATTACTTTTTCAGTATGGTGGTCACCTAATCTGTTTTTTTCAGTAAAATCCTCTATATTTTTTCTAGGCACATCAGCCTTGCTAATCATCTATATGTTATCCTACTTATCCGTATCACATGTGTTGATGAGCATATTGGAAACAAAACTCTTTTTTTCTGGCATCTCCTTCCTTCATCTGTTGTGACCCCGGACCGTGAATCGGGCCCGCGACGCTATTTAATGAGATGATTTGAAGTTACATTTGATAATTTCCCACAAGTTCCCGCGGTGAGGATCCCGAGACATGGGAGATCTAACTCACACGATCAAGTATGCGGAAATGTGTAGCAAATCACATCATAACAAGACATGAGTAAATATAGCATCAAGATCAATATATCAGAAAAGGAATTATAACATAACATCTCCAACATGGTTCAAGTTTAAAAGTTAAACAAAAGTATCCTAAGTTTGTTACATCCAAAAATAAGAGGCCAACAAAGGCCAATACAATACCAAAAGTATACAAGAACCCAAGACATGATGAATCGAAACTCAAGATCCCGCCCGACGTCTAGATGACGCCGTCGGGCTGCCACTCACGAGTTGGGGGTGGCTCAAAAGCATCCTCCTGACACTCATCCTCAAAGGCAACACCTTCTGTACCTGGACACCAAAACAACAAGTATCAAACACTATGGTTTGGCAGGTAATCAATTTAGGAATGAGCATGGAATCATATATGTTTTATAAAAATAATAATGAATAAATCTTACTGAAATTGAACCAATTACTTGACTGAATATAAATACAAAATACGAAACGAAACTAGCATGAATATATATTATATTATGAATAGTAAATCCACAAAGAGTCCATCCTTTCTCTATTATATATAATGAAAAGAGCAAGCACGCACGACGAGCACAATATACATAATAGAAACAAGAAACGATTCCCACGAATACGGAGATTCCGGCGGAGGAACCGGACACGCACGATGTGTAATAAAATACACGGCTAATCTACAAATAGTCACATGTTTAAAGACCCCCAGACAGTAGATCAAACTAAAAGGGTTGTCTAAGCTCAGTGGCGTTCACTTGAATTCATGAATGCATAAAACACGCGAAACAAGGTCTAAACACATCGAGGTAAAAAGGGGGAAAATCACTTAACAAAACAAAAACAAGCACGACTAGCAAATGGCAAAAAATATATGCACACAACTGAAGAAGTGATCCCCACTTGGTACTTGAAACAATTCTTCGAACAAGCTCAAACTTGAAATTCAAAACGAGTACACGATGTAACTATTGTATCAAACCGAAGTTCAAACACGAAATTTCATCAAACATATGTTGATGCCATTCATTGACCTTTGCGTAATTGAGACCAAAATGTCGAAAATAATGAATTGGTGTCCCCGAAGTTGAATTACATTTTGGTATTCCATTTACACAATGTCAAACTAAAGTCCTTGACATGGTCTGGTTTTCAATCTTCAATATTATATAAATAGGATAAATATTCGAAACTGAAAATTTTGACAGGTCGCTCGAGTGGTCTGGACAGTTTGTTTGAGCGGACAACAAGGGTCGCTCAGGCGAACAACTCTCTGTCATGTTTCTGGCCAAGTAGTGGACAGATCACTTGAGCGGACCAATGGTCGCTTGAGCGGACAGTTCTCTATCTGCGCCTGAATCAGGCAGTGGCTTGGTCGCTCGAGTGAATCCAGGGGTCGCTCGAGCGAATAGGCTTCTACTTATATCCGCTGAGTGCAGAAACTGCACTTCTCTTGGGTGATTTCTGATTCATTCCTTCCCCTCTTCTAATACTTAGACCACATGAAATCCCCTGAGCATCCATGCTCTCCAAGGGATAAATTTTCACATTTCCATACCATTTAATCCACAAAATCTAAACATTCAAATCTCCATTTCCTATCAAAACAAAAATTCAAATTTTTAAATGAAACAAGGGCTTATAATCAAATAGAAATCTGGAAGTTTGGAAATCACTTGACATTAATACATATACTTGAATGGAAATCATATAATAAGAATTTAAGAAAACATAATAAGTTATATGAAATTTCAAGAGTAACAATGCAATCCACAAACGCACATGCAATATTCAACCTATAGAGATTACTTGTCTTAGCCCAAATGCCAAACAACTCCTCTTCAAGCACTCCTACTCAAGAGCTAAGCCAAACACTACAAAAAGCCCCATGAAGAAACCATTCAAAACTCAACTTAATTTGAAAACAAGAAATCCATTTCGAAATGGGTGTTGAATGTTAGAAAAATAAGTTCTTTATAAGCTAAAAAAACTCCATTGAAGAGATTGGTTGAAGCTCTTACCTACAGATGCGCAAACAAGAAGAGATGAAGAAAATGAAGAGCTTGCCCAACTATAAATTTCAAAAAGAAGAGATGAATAAAATGGAGAGCTTGCCCAACTATAAATTTCAAGAAAATAGTATCAATAGAAAGCTTGGGATGAGAGGAAGAGAATGGTAGTCTTAGAATTTCATTTGGAATTTCTAGCTAGGGTATACAAGATGGGGAAAGGTAGAAGAAAAATGGGTTTTCTCCTTGAACTTTGGTCTTCTAGGGTTGCAGGAAATGGGAATGAGCAAGAGAGAGAAGAAGAAGTGATTTAAGTACGTTGCCAATGGGGCCCAACAGGTCTAATTCTTGCGTTAATGAAAACATGATCTTGCGGGTCCCGAATGAAGTTGACGAAGAAGGATAAAATGATCCTCGAAAAATCTATTTACCAAAAAGTATAATTTTGACATGATTTTGAGATTTCAAAATTTGAGTCCAGATTTGGGTGTGAAAGACAATTTTACCCTTTTTGGGCCAACACTTGGGTTTTTAGGCTTCAAACACAATTATGCTGAAAACGAAAGTTGTAGAGATTAATAAAACTATTCAAAATAAATCAAAATCACAAATAAAAAAGATGGAAATCAAAGCGATCCTCCCTTGCTTGCACGTACACTCAGGCCTTCCTGATCGTGTCTGACAAATAATAAACACTCTCAAATTTTCCAAAGCTATGTCCATGACTAAAACTAATTATATTCTAATCCAACGGTAACTAAACCCACGTAGGACTAAGCACACATTAAAAATGCACTAATCGGATTAAATCTTGGGTTGGGGTCTAACATCATCTCAATCATTCACACTTTTTCTCTGAAAATTTTTGTATTAGCAAATAGATAGATGTTTGTTAACATGCATATGTATGTGTATGAGGCATTGAAATATGTTTAGACCATTTTTAATATGAGATTTACATGGGTTTATGAGACTATGGGAAGAATTTCTATATCTTGAGACCATTTTGAATATTTTCTTTGATTATTATTGTTGTTGTTGTTATTTAATAACCCATTTTTAAATTTCTCTCTTTTTTATATTTTGATGTTTCTTTTCTTTTTCAAATGGGAATGAAGGAAAATGCAAGAAAATTTCTTACTTTTATTGTCCTCATTATTGAGGTTTGGATTTGATTAAAACAATAAATAGTAACAAAGAACGAAAGATCTTCCATCTCTTTTATTTTTTCTATTAAGATGCGTATATGCTATCATATGATTTCTTCTTTCCTCTCTGTATTTTCTAATTCTATTTTTTGGATAATGTTTGATAAGTCGGAAAAGAAACTGCTTAGTTGTTATTTTTTTATTACAAATTATTTAAAATCTTTTTTTTTAAATCAATTACCTTTTTCATTACCCATGTTGGGAATGGGACCCATGTCTAGACTGCTTCTATTTTCTTTTTATTATATTTAGAATTACTAGAAATTATATTTTTCATTCACGTGGGATTGAAATTTGAAGTAAGGGCTTATTTGTATTTTTAAGCCCGGGTCTTTGTTGCTAGTTATTATATATGGGAAATATTAAAGTGAGAACTAGTTCTCACCTATTATATGAGAACTTGTGGGGCCCAACTAGCAATCCATTCAAACCTAACAACCAATAGGGAAGCCCCTAATAGTTACTAATCCCAAGGATTGGCACACATTCGAATGAACTGAACCGTTGGATCGGGGGTTGAATATTTTTTTTGAATATAAAACCATTAAACTTGTGGGCCACGGATGAAGGGATTAGAGACATGGGTTTGGGGTCAAACTTGATACTTGAGGTGGTCTCACATAGATCTTTCCATCCCCTGGGTCCCATCCCCAAATGGGGCCCACAATTGGGCCCCACAAAAAAGTTCTCATATAATATGTGAGAACTAATTCTCACCTGAATATTACCGATTATTATATATTAAAGGGATAGCATTCAATTTTGCAATTGAGCTCTGATTTCGCAATTGATTGAGAATTTGAAGATCAATTTTAATTTGAATATTAACTTGAAGGAGAGATATTAGGGATTCGAGGGAATTTCTCAATTTTAGCCATCTAAATAAAAAGTCCAATCTAGTATGAGTTTCATTTCAAAGAGTCCAATTTTTCACCATCTTTAATCAACCAATATAAGACTGAGGGATTCAATATAAGTCTAGCCATAAGACTATGAGACTATTCTAGACCGCAAGAAACTAGATCAACGACAAAGGTCGGCCATTGGTGTTTTCCTATACTCAAGACCAACAAACTTGACCGAATGACCAAAAGAAGTAGATGGATCCACCATGAGAGATGTAACCATGCCATGAGATCATTAAATTGACATTATTTATGCCATGGGAGAGACCATTATAGGCAATTTGGTTATGGGGAGACTTGTTGAAACCATAAGAGGTCACACTTGATCGAGACTTGTCTCAAGTGTTGCCACGGGCACCAAGATCTATATCATTGGTCTAAAAAGAGTCATTTTGGTCACAGGATCTTTTGAATGTAATTGTGGGTCACAGGAGACCATTTTGGCCAATTGAGTCAAATGGGTAGACAATAAGAGATCGAACCCATGAGATCATCAAATTAACAATATAAAGGGGTCATAAAAGACTATTAAAAATCATTTATTTCATTCACTTAGGTCTTCGAAGACCATGTAATCAATCGAGTCAAGTGGATGAGTTCTAAAAGATCAAGACCACAACATCATAAAAATTGACATGGAATATGCCATTAAAGACCACAAAGAAATATGGGTTTGTTTTAGGGACGCTCGGCGACAGGTCCCTAAACATTTCATTTTCTGGTCTTAGATCCACAATCTTTTTTCATATTATGGCAGGTCCTTTTTACAAATTTGAAGACCTAAAATGTCCAAGTCAATATTTCTTTAAATCATATCTCATGATTAGTCAGATATGCCATTAATAATGGTTGACTACCATTTAATTGACCACGATTAATGAAATCACATTAATGAGATTTTCAAATAAATTAAAAAAAACATAAACAAATTTCAAAAAATGCAAACAAATTCCAAAAAACACAATAATTTTCAAAAGAATGCAGATAAATCTCAAAAGATCCAAATAAGTTTCAAAAAATATAATATAGACCTTATGAGAACTTGGTCCAGGCGGCACCCTTAACCGTGAGGCGTAGGATGTCAACCATGAGTGTCACGCCCTCAGCCCGTAAGGACAGGGATTATGCGTGAGATTAGGGCTAATTAAAATTTTCCAACAGTAATCCACAACAAGTGCCCCCAATCATGTCCCATATGGATCGAAGACCGCTGTGAGATGTGAACATTACCTCAAATATATAAAACGTATAGCAGAAGCTTCTTAAATAAACAAGTGATATCTAACAATGTATAGTTAAGAGCTAATATTGAATATTAACTAAAGTTGAAGTTTAATAGTTTAAATAAAAGTATTAATTACAACACTGGCCACAACTAAAATCGGGCCAACGAAAAAGCTAAAAGAACAAAAGGTGAATCTAAGCTAAGATAGTAGTGAAGGCCCTCAGTACGGGGACAGGACGGCTATACAATGCCTTTCGTACAATAATCTAGAAGGTCATCAGGCTAATTTGCCTGAACTTCCTCCGTCTCCTCTTCCTCGTAATAGGTGAGCTTGGTACCTATGCACCAAAAGTAGCATCATCATATACGATAGTCGGCAAGGCAGATATACATATAAAAAATCAATAGATATGCAGTACTAAACAGAGTAAATGAGTAGACAAGATCATAAGAAATGCATAGTATTTGAATCATAATCAAAACTAACATGAACATCTAACATGATAGGCGGTCCACATATACTAATCACTATGGGATAGTGTTAATGCCCTTCCTACTCTTATTGAGTTGTGGTAGAAATATAAACAATGCACAAGCAAGGGGATAAGGGGGTATAAACAAGCAAGCATCAAAACCCTATTATCAAGGTAGTATCCGATGGTGTACATCCATCTCTCAAAATCCGACGACAGACGACCAAAATTCCAAAGCCCTCACACATGGTAGTGCCCTAGTTGTATTGGATGGTACACCTGAGTGGTGCCTGACACAAAGAGTCCTAATCAAACATCAGTGAGGGGCTAGTCTTTCCTTGCGTGAACAAGATTCATCAACCAAAAGAGAGACTACTTTACATTATCAAATCAAAACCCATCAAACAATAATAGCTTCAGATCATCAGTATCCATAAGTAGTCCCCATCCAAGCTTATACAATCAAAGCCACCTAGCCTCGACACCTCGATCAAACATCGAAACAAGCGAAACATCAAAAGGGATTCTAAATTCATCATCTAAGTTATCATGTGATCCCAACAAAACAAAGTAAAACAAGCTAATGAACATGTTTGATACATATGGACAAAGTACCAAACGGTACAATTCAGAATCAGAAGCGATAAACAGTCCAAATCCTAAGTCAATTGTTACTCCTGAAGTCTTGTACATCCCTACTCATTTAACGGAGGGAATTAGGGTTCGCGACACCGGAATAAAACATCTTCGTGCATATATATAAGAAGGGTATCCCGTTGCCCCATACCTTCTACGATTAAGCTAGGTTGAAACCCAAAAAGACCTGAATCACCGCGGGCAAATGTCGGCTCAAAACATTCCTCACACAACATCCCAAAGTGAGGCATCAAAGGCATTAATAAGGGTCCCACCTAAGTCCTCAAAACTAGTTCCCTTTTCAAAAAGGAAAAAGGCTACCCTACAGTTACCTTGTGGTTAGCTATGGGGCCTTGTACGGTTGGCTCACGGTCTAATCGTAGGCACTGGGTTATAGATTAAAATCGAGTTTCGTCAGTCAGGCTTTCAGACATAACCTAACCCAAAGTTGGGCGGTTAATCGTGAGCTAACCGTGGATCAAAAGTTGTAAATATAAATCCCAGAGCCCAGGCGTCCTAGGCTTCACAAAAGCCAAAACACCCTTTAGGGTTAGCCGTAAAACTAGTTACGGCTAACCATAACCCTATAAAACTCGCCATATGAGCTCTGTTTTGGTTCGACATTCGGGAAAAGGTTTCCCCTTCTTCATCCACCCAGTAGATAAATAAAAATAGGGCCTAGCCTTCTCCATTGACCTCAGATAACCTCCAAATCACAAGTTCATTCCACCCCATCCAAACCATTCCATTCATTTAAATCTACAATTAATCAAAATCATATCTATCATACAAAATGAGCAAGAAGGATGTCTAATGAACATGAATCTTCAAAAATCAAACAATAGACATATATATATCCACTTGCCTTAGTGATGAAGAGCTTCCAAACAAGAGAAATTGGGGAAAAACACCTTCTTGAGCTCATTGCTGCAAAACAACTCATCAATCCCAAAACCTCTCCTATAAATGAGTCCAAATGGGTTAGGTGAGTTCCTCTAATCCATTTCTAAGCAAAGAACAAAAGGAATCCTAAACCTAGAATCTTTGGAAGCTTACCTAGAGATGGGTAATGGAAGAGAGACTTGAAGAAAGAGGTCTATGGGGTCTTAGAAGTTTGGGGAAGACAAACACAGTCGTCGTCCGATGACGGAGAGCTCTCGTGACCAGCGGCAGTGAGGGAGATGAGAGTCAGAGAGGGGAAATGGAGGAAGAGAGAAGGAAGGGAATGAAGATGGGATCGTTGGCTTAAATTATATTTGGGTTATGAAAGTTACAAAATAGTTCTTCGGTCCACTAATGTGATTATTTGGGCCCCTTCGACTTGTCGGATCGAAACACGATATAAGGCTAAAGTTCGTGAAATGACGAGACTTACCCGATGCACCCAAACTCACAAAAACTCATAATCTCAGAAAATTCCCCTGAAACTTCCCAAATTGCAAACCAACCCTTACTGTACACAAATGCCCTCAGAATCAAGCGAAACTTCGCATGCGTGACTCACACGTCAAATCCGACTCGCTAGGACTCTAAACACACTTAAGTAACTGACACATAATTAATTATAAATAATCAAGTATTAGGGCTCTGGGTGTTACAACGAGCTTCCAACGGAGAGTCTCCACAAGTTCCACATCGAACATGGCCGCCCAAGATTCCTAGGGTTATAAGTCAAACCCAGTCTTAACTCAACATAACGCGTTCTAAAGCCGTGCGGCCCCAGATTCCATAAGAAATTCGAAGTTAAGCTTGCTCGGGTATGACCAATACCAAGATGGGTGACCACCTAGGAGGTCCTCGCACATGCACGTGGGCCAAAGCAGACAATATAATGCTAAGTTGCGTGGGGCTGTGACTGTCAAGCACGCGACAAGCACAAGATTCACACAATATTGGAAGAAAACTTAGAAGAGTTTGTCGGAATTTTGGTTGGCCCTTGTTGAGGTTGACCATCGTATTAATAGATTTATCATGCCCAATTACGGCTACAATCAAGTAAATCTCCTACTATGGTATGTATATGTTGTACAAGAGTAGGCAGTTGACCAGCTTATTTTAATATACATTGCAATTGGGCCTGTATATATTGGCCATTAGACCATGGGCTTTAGAAGGATCCTTTGACACCCCTCCTCAAATTGATGTTGGACAATCCATAAGCATCAATTTGTTGACTAGAAATTGTTGACGCGATTGAGGTAGTCCCTTTGTGAAGATGTCAACAATTTGGAGACTAGTGGAGATATGAGGAAGGCTAATGGTGTCGCAAAGATATTTTTCACAAATGAAATTACAGTCTACCTCAATATGTTTAGTACGTTCATGAAACACTAGATTGGCAGTAATTTGGATCGCACTTGTGTTATCTACATTAAGAGGTTTGGTTAGACTTTGAGGAAATCCAAGTTTAGAAAGTAGTCCCTAGAGCCAAACTATCTCAGAACAAGCATCGAACATAGCACGATATTCAACCTCTGTGAATGATTTAGAAACTTTGTCTTGTTTCTTATATTTTCAAGAAATTAAGGAATCACCTAAATACATGCACCATCTTGTCGTAGACCATCTTGTCTCAGGACATCCAAACCAATCAGCATCAGAATCTACCGTAAGAGAGAGCGAGGTTCCATCTAGAAAAAATAATCCACGAGTGGGTGTGCCAAGCATGTAGCATATAATACGCCGAACATCAACTAAGTGAAGATGGCGGGGATCGGTCATGTACTAGTTGACCAAGTTTACCGCATAAGAGATGTCTGGTCTAGTAATAGTTAAATAGACCAAGCTACCAACCAAGTGACAATAAAAAGTCGGATCTGGAAGAGGATCACCCGTGTCCTGACTGAGTTTAACATTCACTTAGACATGAGTATCAACTTGAGTGGAGTTCTGAAGACCAGCCATCTCAATGAGATCTATTGTATACTTGTGTTGGTTTGTGATCAATGAATCTCAAGGCCTAAGAAATAGTTCAGATGACTTAAGTCTTTCATATGAAAAGAATCATAAAGAGATGTCCGAAGGTACTGAATCATAGCTATGTCAATGCTAGATGCGATTGTGTCATCCACATAAACCAGTAGCACAATTATACTCGCAATTGTATTATGCAGAAAGAGTGAAGGATCATCAGAACTTTGATGGAAGTTTAGTTGAAGGAGAGCTTTCCAAAATTTCTCAAACCAAGTGCAAGGAGCTTGTTTGAGACCTTATAAGGAGCGATGTAAGCGTGCAACATCACTATTACTGGCACTAGAAAAACCTTGTGGAAGATGCATATATATACCTCTTCTTTGAGATCACCATGCAGGAAAGCATTCTATAGATCAAATTGGTAAAGAGGTCATGAGTGTTATAAACTAATTCCATGCATTCTGCCCAGAGACTGATAAAGCGAGAATAAATTTCTTGAATCGATTTATCTCCCTGACAATATGCGGACAGGTCAATTTCCAATCCAAAACGACGTGCTGCATAATCTTAATTGTAAATCTTCATAAGATAATACCACATTTCCTTTGCGGTTTTGTAAGCACACAAAGGGAGCACAAACTGTGATTCCATTGAATGTGAGATCCAAGTAATAATTTTTACATCATTTACTACTCATTGCAAATATTTACTTGAATCAATTGGTTTAGGGTTGGTCCCATCAATGCCTCCAAAAATCATTGCTGATAAAAAATCCAAAATTGGAACTAGAAAAATAATTCTTCCCACTAAATTGGATGTGGATGAATAAGATCTATAATTTTTCGGCCATGAGAAAAAAAAATATTATCCAAGTGGGCCCCACAGAAGAATGAGGCAATATAATAGTTGAGAGGTCAACTACTGTTGCAATGAAAAGGCCAGAGGTCAGCAAAATCTAAGCTTAAAAGCCTGAGCACCTACTACTCAACAGAACTCCGGGGCTCTGATGCCATGAATATCAACACAAAGCATATAACATAAACAATGTTTGTTGGAATATCTTGGTCCCTTTTTGTTCTTACCATGAGACCCCTTTATTTATATCATTCATATGTTCTTGACACAGTAAGTGCACTCCCTTAATTGGGTTCATTACATGATATTTACAATTATATCCCCTTAGTTGGGGATTATACAAGTCACCTTAGATCAAATCCAAAATTAGCTAAGATACAACTCAAGACAATTCTGTGTTCAAACATGCCATTCACATGTGCCATTCTAATTGGGGGTTACATTGTGTGGTTTATCGAGAATGATTTTAATTGGCCTCTAATCTCACGCATAATCCCCATGCTCATTAGTGGAGGCGTGACACTAGAGAAAAAAAAAAGTAGGCAAGGAGCCCCTTTGCTTTGGTGTCACATCCCGAGCCCAAGAATTCCTTGATTAGGGTAGTTCCTGAGGTGTGATGACGCACTCCCATAAACTTGCGCTATTTTGGACCAAGTCTGGATTCACGAAGGAGAAAATTTTCACTTTTCACCTGTGAGGGTTATTCACTGACACCTGTCAATCAATAATTATTTGCGGAAGCATGTACAATATCAATATCAAAGCCATGAGCAGTCCATTAACCAATCCATTGTACTACAATTTATCCTTAACGAGCTAATAATTTAAACTTTCAAATGCATACTTAAGCTAAGTGCAAGAGGAAATATCTAATCTAATCTAAACTCATGATTACCACTCTTGAATGTACTCCAGGGCTAAGCTAACCATTACCTTTACCGATCTAATATCTAATTTGTAGAACTATCAAAGGTCCTCTTCGGTACCTTGGATCGTTGTAACACCAAGTGTAGCACCATGAATACGACGATTCAACAATATAGAGCAATTAAGATTAACACATATTATTTTAAACTTGAATTATTGACAGAATATTACATGATGTCAAATAGCAAAAACTAGGCACGTTGTACAATATGAGTAAATCATGCTTTTCGAATCATAAACCAAATACTTACATTCTAGTTGAATACTGCATAAGCTAATCTTTCCTCCCTTTTAGAGATAGCGAATCGTTGGGATGTCACCGGTGGCCCAGCCAAAGGTCCTCCTGGCTGCCCGGGTTTTGGAGTCCGGTGCTCCAGACTACCTACTTCACACCGACGTTTAATTCTAACCAAGATTCAACCTCGTCGAGTATCGTCCGGTCGACGCTCAGTAGTGCCAACTCATTCATTTCAATTAATAGGACTTGAGTAAGACTTTTGCATTCAATTCACTTTGAATCTATGTGATTACTTTCTATTCATTCATTTCATTATAATCATTTTCAATCAATCTAATCACATACTCAATCCCCTTATCAATTCAATACACAATACAATTGTAAAACAATAGCAATAATAATTGAGAAGTAATACGAATAACACGTATAAACAATTCTTAAGATATTTGAGGGCAATCATAAAGTCCATAACAATATGCTATGCAATTTGATTAATGGAATCAAGGGGCTTTACTAACCAAACTTAATCTAATTATCCATCGTCTCTAACCGCCTATTTCAATGTAGTTTTAGATAATTCGGTGCACGTGCTACATTTCTTGGTGTCACATTGTGTATGTGTGGTACGTTGAATTTCTCTAAATCAACACCCATGGTGAAGTTCTAGACAAGACGGATAAGCTCATGAGATGATCTCAGCCCAAGGTCTCTCATGGTTATAATTTTCAACGGTCTATGTTAATCGGTTAGGATTCCATGTCTAAAGACCTACAAGGTCAGTCTTTCCTTGCCTAAGAATCTTATTGGTTTAGTGTTTGTGTCACAATCATTCTCAGGGATTGATTATGAAAGGTCTAGCCCATGGGTAACAAACTATGTTTAGAGTCTCTTTTCCCAAAAAAAAAAAATAAGGCCCGGTTCATTGGTCCACATTTCAACTTCCCCTCCCAATCTTTGATCATTAGGATGTGTAGAACATTGGTTTCTACATTTCAAGAGCTTTCTAACGATATGTAGAACTCCAAAATCCGACGAACGGATCAAAAGATATGACCGTTTGAAAATATGCCCGATTCAATGAGCAATCTGTCCAAATTCGGTTGACCGAATTCTAGCAGAATCCTCCGGAAAGAACCTGTAATTGCTCTTTTTGAGTTGTTTTTCAACTCCCTTCTTTCCGACCTTTCCTACTCATTCCTAGGTCTTACTAAAGACCATTTAAACATGATTTGGGCCTCTAATGCTTTCATAAACAATTCATCCATTCTAACATACCCATTCCATTTTCAAGAATCCATTATAGACAACCCGTTTTACTTTATCAATTCAATTCAAGAAGAAATGCTGAATTAGCATACAATGGAATAGCATTACTCAATTAATGAATCAATTAACATGCATAAATCTAAATTGCCCAATACTTGCCTCTTTTGATGCTTTTCACTCTAATTTCTCTTCTTGACTCAATTGAAGCTAAAACCCCCAATTTCTAAGCTCAAACTCAATTCCTACAATGGTGAATGTCATGAATGCAAGGAGATTAGTATGCATGCAACTTAATTGGGTGCCAATAGTCATGTATAAGCATGAAAAAGTAATTAGATGGGGATTCTTTACCAATAAAAAAGATGTGTATGAATGGGGAGAGATGATGGAGGAAGATGAAATCTCACCCAAACCCTACAATCCAATGAATGAAATGAGTTGCAAAGAGAATGCATGAAACCTAAAAATCTCAATCATCATTTTGAAACAAGGAGACGTAGAGAAGCATACCTTACCAAAGAGGAGTGTAGCGAGATGAGAGAAACTTAGGAAGAAGATGAAATGAAGCTTGAACGAGTGAACATGGAAGGTGATGACCTTAGCTTCCCAAACAACCAACATGCACAATCCTTGGGTCTTGGTGTAGCGAGATTTGTAGGAAAATATAGAGATAGAGAGAGAGAGAGAGAAAGGGAGTTCCAGTTGAGAAGAGGAAATGGGGCCCGTTTGAATGGGATGAATGGGTTTTTAAAGTGGGTATTTGGTTGGACTCTGCATGCAAGTCCATTTTCTTAAGGAGAATTTGGAAAAGGGGTCTTTTGATGGAAATGGGCTTGGATATGGGTTCGGTTGGGCTCAAATGTTTTAGGTTCAAACATGAAGATTAAGGCTAACGATATGCATTATGAAATGCATCTAAGCCCATGAAACTTTGGCAAAACATAGGTGGCTCAAATTACCAAAAGGTCATAGATCTACCTGTGTTGGTCCAAAACTCCACTAATCTACCTAATCCATTACAAAAACCAACCAAAATAATTATTATACACCTAATCAGGATTAATTAGATGTTAAATATGTTTAGGCGAGGTTGGGGTCTGACAACTGGCCTCTGAGAGATCGAACCCACAAGGTAACGAGACTTCAACTTCACTGCACCACCGTCTTCTCAAGGCTTCAATACCCGAGGATGAGGCAACTGTTGGAAATTTATACTAAAAACATACTTTATGTATTTGTCTATGACTGATTCATTTTTAGTATATTTTATTTTCTCATCTAACTAAAATTATATATGGGCAAATGGTTGCATTATTAATTATTATGCATGTGAATGTTTTTTATTCTATAAAGTAGACAGGTTGATGTGTAGAGTTTTACTTATACAAGGAAGAATTATTTGTCGGTTCTTATGGAATTTAAGTTGTTGTTCACAATCTAGATGAATTTGGACACACCATCGGCACGATTGTAGCATGATGTTTCAGCAGGCTTGTCTTGGCTGCGGGAAACGGTGTAATTTCGACTCATTATGCTAGTACACTATGTGTGTAACTGGACCGTGTTTTTGGGTATATTGTCTTTATATTGACTATATAAGATGATGAACACCCAAATGGTTATTATGAGTGCTTATATTCTTAATCTCGATGTAAATAATAAACACATACATTTAGTGTTTGGCATTTTGATTTACGAAGGAGTAAGATCTTTTATGGGTCAATAATCTCAGTGAATTGGATGACTACACTACGTGTATGGTGGATATTGGTTTATTAATGGAATTCACGTCCCGTAATAGGGATTGATGATATCCCCTTGAGGAAGCTTTTAAGTTTTGATTATGTCAAACCCTGCAGGTGGACTTTGTGTCCGACATATCAAATAAGTTAAATATAAGGTCTCAAGGAATTATAAAGATATCGATTAAATATGGATGCCAGTAATTATTTAATCGATGGATATCTAAAATTTTAACGTGGGGAGATTAATAAGCATTTAATAACAAGAAGCTCGAAATATTATTTTGAGAATAAGGACAAGTGCAATTATAATTCTTTAGTGGACTGAATTATAATTTATGGAACTAGGATTCTAATTTGGGTCGAATTAGGGTTTCTTATTTCTATAAGGAGCCTATCTTTATTTCCTTCTTACGGTCCCTATTGTTGCCTATAAATATGCACTATTGCTCTTTAGGTTAACATACAAGAATAACAAGAGAGAAATCTCGGTTTTAGAGAGTAGAAGAGAATTCGCAGAAGAGGCTCACTCCCTGGTGCGAGTTCGAACATATAGGAATACGTGAGAAGATCTTGAGGTTTTCAAGTCGCTGCAAGTTCGAGATCAAATCAGAGAGATCTCACAAGTATGATTTCAGCATATTCGTTCAAAGTTAATTCCGCAGCGATCTGTACGTAATATCTAGAGATCCTGGTTTCTACTCGTTTCTAACAGCAACAAGATACATTGAGATGGAAATAAGGAAAAACAAAAGGATGCTGAACCCCTGCTACTACTCAGACCAGAACTCCGAGGATCTAATACCATGCACATCAATGCAAAGCATAGAATAGAAACAATGACTGCTGGAACATCTTACTCCCTTCTCATTCTTATGATGAGGACCCTTTCTTTTTACCATTCATATATGTTCTTGGCACAGTAAGTGAACTCCCTTAATGGGTTTCATTCATTACATGACATTTACAATTATAACCCTTTAGTTGGGGATTATACAAGTCACCTAAGATCCGATCCAAAATCAGCTAAAATACAACTCACGACAATTATATTTTCAAACCGGGCATTCACACTTTCCATTCTAATGTAGAGGAGATCTGCACCATCCATTTAAGCATTAAGCAGGAGGTCAAGGTTTTGGGTTTGATCATCCTTATCTCAAGATAAATATGAGCATTAATATTGCTCAACTATTGATTAGATTGCTCAAAGTCTTTCCATGATATTTAGTAGGCCAATTGTAGGCACCATATTAAATGTTCTAATCATTAAAAATGTCCAAATCTTATAAGAGCGCATCTTTCGTCATGGAAATTGCTTTGCATATTTTTACTCCATAGTATCAGTCTCTTCCAAGTGATCATTTCTAAATCATTAAAGGTAGAGAAAAAAAGATCCAATACCCAGCTTGAAAAGCAGACCCTACAGTGTAGATTCAAAGGAATCTATAGCTACAGGAATTAATTGGCGTACTTCGATTAATTATTATAAAAAGAAAAACCTTTTCTACCTATAACAAGGGAATTTGACATTTCAATCCCCCTTAAACCCTACATCCTAAATTCCATGACTGAAAATCTAATAATTCACCAGAGTCGTTTGACTTTGGTACACTTATTTTTTTTTTACTTTTCTGCCCTTGATCCCATGTTATCATGAGAGTTTAAAAATCCATGATGTCATGGGATCCAAATGTTAAAAGTTGAAAAGCCTATGCATTAAAAAGCCTAGACAGTCTTCGTATCTGGACCTGGATCCCATGATATCATGGATTTTTAAAACTCCCATGATATCATGGGATTCAGCACAGAAAAGTAAAAAAAAAAAAATTTATGGACCAGAGTCAAACGATTATGGTGACATTAATAAATTTTTAGTTATGAAATTGAAAAAATAGAGTTTAAAGGGAATTAATATGTCAAATCCCCTCGTGTGTATATATATATATATAAGGCATTAAAATGCAAAAACCTTTTTATTTCATAAATTAGAGCTGAAGGGTAGTCCCCAGAGCCTATGATGCTGCTAAAACAGATGCCACCAACTTCATAAACACAACCATAACAAAGATAGAAACAATGACTCATCTATGCCCCTGCTCATTTCTTCCCTTCTTTCTTCTTCTTCTTGTCTTCCTCCTGCTCATCCTCAAGAAGGAATCCGGACACGGGTAAGGTCCTTCCCAGACCTGTATAGGTCTTGAAGTTGATCTTCCCAGAAGCCGGGTCATTAATGTACATATCGGAAATAGGGACCCAGATCAAAAACTCCTTGCTCTTTATACCTGTTATCTTTCCCATCTTGTGATGCTCCGCAAATGTGGAAATCTCGGTGTCATAAGAGACAGTATTGCCGACCTTTTTAAAGCGGTGCTCAGTTTTCTCCTTCTGCAGGATCCACACGAACCCGGCCTGGCGGTTGTACCCAAACTCGATGATGTCATTGAGACGCAGGATGCCGGTTGGGAATCCCAGCTCTGCCTGAAAATCTATGATTTTCTGCTTGCAAACATCATGTCCTTTATAGATTTCCGCGTTTGCGCGGTACTTCTCAATGTTTTGGGAGGCCATCTGCACTTTCTTTTGGATGAGAAGGCTTTGAATTCAAGAGGGGAGAGATGGAGATGGAATGGAATTGTAGAGTGAGGGATGGTTTTTATAAGTACTCTAAGGCTATGGATTGCTGAAATGGCCCTTTTTTTTTTTTCCTAGAAGGATGTGTAAGAAGCTTCTTAGCCTGTTGTATATTTGCAAGCATTTTGGGTTGGTCTTTTTCAGATGGACTCTCATGTCAAGTGGTAGAACCAACAGCTCCTTTTGAAAATCCTAACCGTCTATCTAATAATTGATGGATCTACCAAAGGACTGAATGGTCTGATGAGGCTTTTGTTGGGTCCACCTCATGGAGAACGAGGTTTGGTGTGGTGATATGAAAATGGGTTCGCGGTTTTCACGTTTGTATTCTATAATTTCTTTCACATTGGAATTGTAAAACAATCCCATATATCATGTAAGAAGAAGAGTTGTGTGGTGCTGCACACATCACACATCAGGTGACTCGCGCGCGCTCATCCTCTCTACCAACTGCTCTAACTTCGCGAGATAATCACATGGTCTGAAGGGTCTTGTGTGAGTCACGCATGGAGTGTCATTGGGTTGGATTTGGTGGGGTAGAGCACCGTGGATACATGTATATATTTATCACCTTAAATTCATGTATATATTTATCACCTTAAATTCGACTATTTATTAATTATTTTGAAAATGTCAACCCGAACCTAACTCAAAAGCTACACGGTCCTAATCTCTCTTTAATTAACATGCTGGGTTCGGGGTGACCTGACCCAGACTAGTCTACATTCTATTGAATGGCGTCATACTGTGCACTAGTCAATTATACAGCTGGAATTATGTAAGGGCCTGTATGTGATTTGGAGAGAATGCATAGGTATTAAATACGTATGAATTCATGTAGTAAATGGTTGAAAATAAATATCAAAGGTGAAATGTACAAAAATGACCATCAAATAACCTCCCCTTTACTGAAATCTGAATCCAGGAAAGATGGCTAGTCATCACCCTAGTAATTTAGGTCTTATGAAAGTTAAGGTCTTACCTACATCGATCATAACCCCTCCCCCTCCCCCCTCGCCACTATCATTTACACCTCACTCCATTTTAAAATCCTGCAGTATAGCTCATTTCACTGTTAATTCCTATGTTATCTATTGCAAACAAAGGGGCCTTAAATATTTTATAAGGACAAGTAGTACATTGGTGCTTTAGGCCCCGCGAAGGCCCAGTAATGGCTATTGTAGCTTTTGTAACTGTGCTATTTCCAGTATTGTAGCAACTCCATCATGTAAGAAAGATCAAAACTAATAGACTTGTGGGATGGTCTCAGATGTGTTTTGTGGCCCAATAACCAAGCTTGCTGGGCCTTGGCTTGAATGCTTAAAGGTCCAGTTTTAGGCCTGTCATGGACAAAAGTTTAGGTAAAAAGTTTCTGAGCCTGAGATTTCAACACAAAAGTAAAAAACGGACATATAAACTTTTACAAATGGGCTCAGACTGGACCATACTTCTATGGCATTAGCTAGAACGGTGCCACAACATTAGGCTCGATGATTAAAAAATCCGGGCTGAACAAGTTTTGTTGTGTGTCTAACTTTTTGTAGCCCTATTCCAAGCCCACTGCCAAAACAGAAGTACACTGGTTGGACGATCCTGGCCTTCTGTTTTCATTAAATGAACGGATAAGTACAAGTCAGCCAAGGTTTCCACTGAATCTCCTTTCTCATATTTTTTTGGAAAACGAAAAAAATCTCCCTCAAGAAGAACGGTTAGGACTGTCCTCTTAGATGGAAGTCGGCTGTACTTCAAGTCTTCAACAGACCCTTCATGTTCAGCAAAATATCTTATACCCCGTGCATTTTCCTTTTTAAAAAGAAATTGGGATATTGTCCGTACAGCTACACTTAAATATGATATTCGCCCAGCATTCGGCAATTTACTTAGGTTAGTAAAAGCAACGTAAAACCTCTATTTTTCAAGTAAAAGATCACATCGAAAGTACACATCTTCAAAACTTCATCTTTTTTAAAAAGAAGTCATAATGTAATTATCCAATAAATGACAAAAAAAAAAAAAAAAAACTCACTTTTTATACAAAATGTCAAATAGATACCTTACCAATCCACTAATGATAAAACACCATCATAAACCCCTTATATTTTATTCTCTCTGAATTTGATACTTAATATCACTTTTACTTTAATAGTAAATTGCCAAATGGAACCTAAAAGTTTGAAGTTTAAGTATGTTCTATAAAGTCATTTGTCCAATATCTTAGGGCCATGCAATATCACACATATCATACCGCGTGATATTCTAAAGTCGTGCGATACCACTTTGTTATTGTACGAACAACTTTATAGAAATATTTAAACTTCAACTGCTTATGAGAAAATGTCAAGTTTAAGGGTAGTTGTACAGTCAAAATTCCAAAGAAATTTGCTCTTATTATTATTTATAAGGACTTGATGCAAGGCCTATTTGTTTGTAGGTTGACGAAAATTTAAAAAAAAAGTAATTTGAGTGTCTAATAGAGAAATAGAAAGTTGAGGGAGTTGAGAGTAAATGCAAAAAATCACAAAAAGAAGTACTCTTAAAAAAATAAAATTTAAAAAAGGTGGCTATAAACCTTAGTCTAAGCCCCCTCCTCTTTCTTTTTTCTACTTATTTGACACTTAATTTTATTTCATTTTACTCCACCATACAAACAAACAATTAGAGCCAGTTTGGATACACAAAAAAGTGCAAGATTTTTTATTTGTAAGAAAGTTTTTTTACCTTACAAATTTGGGTTGTTTGGGTAACTTGAGAATTTAAAATATTATATCCTTTCCTTTTAAAATATTGAAAGATATTTTCCTTTATCCCTATGCTACAGGAAAGAATCTGTACCATCCAAACCATTGATAGAATCTTTAAGAAAGAATCTTGGAAAGTTTTCACCTTATCACAAAAAGCGGGACCCCTCCTAAATTTCATTAGGTCTCGTGTGACAAACCACATAAGGGTGAACCAAGAAAATTCAACTTGGGGGGGGCTTTATGTAAAAAAAAAAAAAAAGAGAAAATAGAAAAAGGGCCAAATGTAAAAGAAAACAGCATAATAATTATCAGAATCTACATGGTATTTTTAAAAGAACTTTAACTTTTTCAGGTATGGTGGGGGCTTCAGCCCCCATAAACCTGTACCTGGGTCTGCCCCTGTAATATTGATCCTCAATGCACATGGAAAATAGTCTCTTATATCTTTGCCTTTTCTTTTCTCTATCTTTTGGAGGAAATAACACACATCGACCTGTACAAATCTTGAATCATGGTCCTATTCTAAGAATGGAAGAGTTCTTGGTGCCAATTTCTTTACCTGAACTCATGGACCTTGGGAATTTATGTGAGGAGAGTTTGAATGTTCAAAGTCTTTCCATGAGATTTAGTAAGCCAATTGTAGACACCAATTTAAATGTTCTAATCATTAAATATGTCCAAATCTAAGAGATCATTTTTCATCATGGAAACTACTTTGCATATTACTCCATAATATATTATTCTCTTCAAAGTGATAATTTCTAAACCATTAAGGCGGGAAAAAGATCTATTATCCAGCTTGAAAAGTGGACCCTACAATGTAGATTTAAAGGGAATTCATGGCTAGTACATTACTTCATTTTTATTCTTCAATTCATTACTATAAAAGAGAAATATCTTATGTAAATGTATATATATATATATATATATATATATGTATGTATATGAACAAGCATTAAAACATGCAAAGCTTTTTATTTCATAAATTATAGCCGAAGAGTAGTCCCCACAGCCTGTGATACTACTAAACCAGATGCCATCAACTTCTAAAAACACAACCACAGCACATACAAAAATAATGTCACATTTATGCCTTGCTCACTTCTTTCCTTCTTTCTTCTTCTTCTCTTCCTCCTGCCCATCCTCAAGAAGGAATCCTGACACAGGTAAGGTCCTTCCCAGACCTGTATAGGTCTTGAAGTTGATCTTTCCAGAAGCTGGGTCACTGATGTACATATCCGATATAGGGACCCAGATCAGAAACTCCTTGCTCTTTATACCTGTTATCTTCCCCATCTTGTGATGCTCAGCGAATGTAGAGATCTCAGTGTCGTAGGAGACGGTACTTCCAATCTTCTTGAAGCGGTGCTCGGTTTTCTCCTTCTGCAGGATCCACACGAACCCGGCCTGGCGGTTGTACCCAAACTCGATGATGTCTTTGAGACGCAGGATGCCGGTTGGGAAGCCCAGCTCTGCCTGAAAGTCTATGATTTTCTGCTTGCAAACATCATGTCCTTGATAGATTTCTGCGTTGGCGCGATACTTCTCAATGTTTTGGGAGGCCATAATCTGCACTTTCTTTTGGATGAGAAGGCTTTGAATTCAAGAGGAGAGAAAGAGATGGAATGGTGGAATTATAGAGGGAGGGATGGTTTTTATAAGTACTCTGAGGCTATGCATTGCAGAAATGGCCTTTTTTTTTTATATATATAGTTTAGAAGGATGTGTAAGAAGCTTCCTAGTCCTTTTTTTCTATTAGCAAGCATTTTGGGTTGGTCATTCTCAGAGGGGCTCTCATATCAACTGGTAGAACCAATAGCTGCTTTAGAAAATCCTAACCGTCTATCTAATAATTGATGGATCTACAAAAGGATTGAATGGTGTGATGAGGCTTTTGTTGGGTCCACCTCATGGAGAACGAGGTAATGGACTAGGGAAACGAAAATGGCTTCGTGGTTTTCACGTCAATATTCTATGATTTCTCTTACATTGGAATTGTAAAACAATCCAATATATCATGTAAGAAGAAGGAATGTGTGGTGCTGGACACATCAGGTGACTCACGCTCAACTTCACGTGGTAGTCACATGGTCTGTCTGAAGGGTCTTGTGTGAGTAATGCATGGAATGGCAATGGGGATTTTGGTAGGTGTCAATCTCTAATCTCACCCTCTATATTAATTGTGTTGTAAATTTCAATCTCGAGCCAACCCAGAAATTAAAAGGTCAGCCTCTAATTAACTTGTTGGGTTCGGGTTGAAATAAGACGTAGACTAGTCTGCTAACCATTTGAACGGAGCCCATCTTTGTCCATATATCAACTGTACAAGTGGAATGATTAAATATTCTTCATGGGCCAAGTACTCCATTGAACCTTGGGCCCGTGAAGGCCCAGTGTATGGTTATTACAACACTTTGGAACTGGGTCGATAGCCAAACTGTTATATTGACCCAACCCAGTATTGAAGCATATCCATCGGGTAAGGAAGATCACAACTAATAGACTCGTGGGATGGGCACAGATGTATTTTGTGGCCCAATAACTAAACTTTCTCGGCCTGGGCCTTTACATGCCTAAAAGGTCCAATTTCACGCCTGGTATGGTCCAGAATTCTACATAAAAGTGACGAACGGACAAATTATTATTGTTCAAATGGGTGCAGACTGGACCAAAGTTCGATGGCTTTGGCTGGATCCGTGCTACAACATTAGGCCCGAAGATTAAAAGAGCTAAGCTGAACAAGTTTTGGCCTGTCCTTAATTATTCCTAACCCCAGTCCAAGCTCACTGCCAAAACATAAAAGCACACTGGTTGGACAATCCTAACCCTCTGTTTTGATTAAGTGAATGGACAAATACAAGCCAACCAAGCTAGGTTTCCTCTCAATATCCACTCTTCAATTTCTTGAAAGAAAAAGGGAAAAAAGAAAAAAAAATTAGGACAGTCCTGCCACGTGGACTTTGGCTATTCTCCATCCCTGGCAAGGGGTACAATAGATGCTCATGTGCAATTGAATGAATTGATTCTCTACTACTACTTTTTTTAAGAGAAAAAAAGGGATTTTGACTGTACAAGCTATAGAAGACCATGAATTCCATAAAATAATATTGACCAAGATTATATCTCAATAGTAGGTATTGTACATGGGGCCCATTTTTTTTCAATTCTACCCCTTTTTGTGCAATATCGCACAATCTGTGCAAAGATTGGATAAACTGAAGGTGAAAATAAAAGTGGGTGTGCAAATATTGGACAAACTGAAGGTGAAGATAAAAGTGTAAAATTCTTCCTCTCATATTTCCATCTGTTCTCATCTCTTAAAGCTGTAAACCTTCAGTTTTTTCCCTGTGAATTTCTCAATTCATGCAACTCTATCTATCGTTAAAGAAGATGTTTAAGAGGGTTTCTTCATTGCTCTTCTTTTTCTCCAGAAGAATCTAAAGGTTTCTCCATTACTCTTCTTCCCTTTTCTTTTCCATTTGGTCATTGCCATGTTGTAATAATTTTACCTTGAGGACAAGGGATAGGTCCACAATATCAATAACTTGTGGAATTTTGTGATCTATGGGCCCTTGTTGGGAATTACTTCTCATCAAAACCATCATCGGGTGATGGGATGACAAAATGAAGAATTGCATTTTCATTGTCCACCTTTGTAAAAAAAAAAAAAAATAAGAAAGAAAGAAAAAACATGTCTTCTTGTTTTTCCTTGTGGTTTTGTCATACTTTTTTTAATGCCTTACTTTTGTTTTAGGGGGTGATTGGAAATGAGATATTTCATGAGTTTTTGCTATATTATTTCCTACTTTGGAATATAATCAGTTAACCAGAAAATGAGGTGTTTCAATAACTTAGAAAGTATCTTACAATATCTCACTTTCTTTAAAAAACCTTCATTATCTATATCTCTATTGGAATGTAGTTTGCCTTGGTTAACCACAGGCCTACAAACTACGAATCCTGATTTTAAAAAATACCTCAAAACAGTTATCAAATCTCATCCCATGCCCAACTCTCCTCTCTCTCCACTCTCCTCTCTCTCCCTCTCTCTCTCTCTCTCTAAAGTAACTGAATCCAAAACTTCCTTTAAAAAAAATGTGGAAGTCACGATTCACGCATCTAATGCCGAAGAAATTCCCGTACACCGCCTCACTCTTTTTTCCAAAACTCAACAAAAAGAGGAGAGAAAAAAATGGGAAAAAAAAAAAACAAAATAGAAAAAGAAAAGCCCTAGTTATAGCAAACACTCTCTCTCCTATCTTCTTCTCCGTTAGCCCAAACCCTAACCCTATTTTCTCTCTCTACCTCTTCTGCAAATCAGAAGCGAAGAAGAAGATCGAGAAAAAGGAGAGGTCTTTATCCGATTTACAAACGGATACCAGAAAATCTTTCTTCCGACGACGGTATCGTTGGAGAACCGATCCCAGCCATGGTGGTGAACGAAAGGCCAATGAAGTGGATGAAGAGGCGGGTGACCGTCGATCTCCACGATTTCCTAACGTTTCCGTCCACCGAAGATGGGATTTCCGTCAAGTTGGACGGGCCGTTCCGATCAAATGTTCGGTCATTCCTATCGAAGCACGCTCAAATGCCGTCGATGTTTGCGCCGGTCCTTTTTCCCCATCTAATGACCTTGCAAATCATGTTTCAAATTGGAGAGAGTAATGGTCAGGATGCAACGATCCAGCCGGTCATTGCACTGGATGCGGTGGAGGAGGACGTGACCGCGTCGAGATCTATCTATTGCGATTACTGTCGAGTCTTGGGATGTTTTTAAACACTTAAAAAATTCCATTTGTATTGAATTCCTACTTACCTTAATTTAAACAAAGAGTGGCAACGAACAGGGGAATGCAATAAGTATGTTTCATCATTTTTTGGATTGCAAATCTAAAACTCTCTCTATCATTGCTTTTTTTTTATCATATTATGATAATTATCCTATTCATATGATGCAATAAGTATGTTTGATCATCTTTTGGATTGCAAATCTACAACTCTATCTATCATTGCTTTGTTTAAGTCACTCCCAAGAGAGAAGATGGGTTATTGGTTTCAGATTATGGAGATAGGAAGTAAAAAAATCTTTAGTTTACTTTTCATTAGGTTGCTGCTTTCATGGTTTCTCCTATAAAAACTATTTTTTTATTTGACAATAAGGCAAGATTTTTTTTGGGTAATTTTTTAAAAAAATTAATACATTCCCACATTAGAAAACAAACTTTCCTATGAATTTCTTTTGCCTTCTATTTTCAAAAAGCAAGGAAGATAAAAGAAAACCCACCTCATATATCATGATTTTGATATGGGTGTATAGCAAGCATACTAACTAATTACAAACCTGTGATGAATTAGAGACCAAAAAGAAAAGGAAAAATAAAAAAAATCAACGAAAATGAACATAAATAAAAATATAATGACTATATCCAAAAAAAAGATAAAAGAAGAAAAAACAAACTTAGGTCAAAGAAAAAATTTAATAATATAAAAAAGATATATTACACAATATTGACAAAATGAACCTTAATGTTGAATTATTTGTTAGCATCACCAACGATTAACAACCAGCCTAAATATAGTAAAAAAAAAACGAGGCATCAACCAAAATGAAATAATTAGTGTTCATAAAATAAAAATGACATAGGATTTAATGCCTTTCCAAATTAAAAAAACTTAAGGAATTGGGTACTCGGTCTAACTGCAAACCTGTGATGAATTAAAAACCCAAGCTTGATATTAGGCCACGTGATTTATATTTAGAAATTAGTTATTTAATATATTTTAACTTTGAAAGAAAAATAAATTTTATTGAGCTATCTTCAAATGGGAGCTTCGCTCAGGAAAATAAAAAAAAAATAACATAACTATCTTCGCATATGGACCGGGGCTTGGAGTAAAAAAATCTAAACTACAGTTAGGGGTTTAGATAGATAATTCCACGTGATCTTTTGTTTTTTTATTAATGATATGAGTGATGTTATAAAGCCTTTTAATTTTGGTATGTAACTCATTTAAAAATATTATCCGAATATAATTTATATGTTTGTCGTACCTTTCTAAGTACGAATCTCTAGCATTGGGTCTCTGTATGGCAAGGGGTTTTATAAGTATAATGACTCGATAAAAGAAAAGAGAAAAAAAAAAAAGACTCATTGCCGAAAATGAACATAAAAAAATATAATGACCATGTCCAAAAAACAAAAGAAATAAAATAAAAGGAGAAAAACCCAACTTAGGTCAAACAAAAAATAATAAAAAATATATATTACACAATATTGACAAAATGAACCTTAATGGCAATACATGTAGCTAAAACGCACTCTAATAGAAAGAACAATGATATAAAATAACTAAAAAATGTTTGAAAAATTTAAAAAAGAAGGACTCACAAGTTTACTAATTAATAAATTTATTAAGAAAATTCGTATTAGTCTATATATTTGGTGGTCCCGCGGTCCGTGCATAGCACAGGGTTTTGCTAGTATCTATTAAAGCAAATGGGGAGGAGGGCTGTGAGGGGTGCCACGTCAGCACCCACATGAGTTCTCATTTCAAATAAATATGGAGAAAAAACATAGCGTGCTTTAAGGTGCTATGTCATCACATGCCACAATTTTTTCTCCAAAAAATCTCTTTATCCATATCCTCTATCTCCTAAAGTCTCTCAATCAATATCCCTTAAAATCTCTCTATTTTGCTACATTTATTCTCTCTCTCAACACCATCTATTTTCCATCTTCTCAAGATTGTCATCTTTTTATTTTAATATTTGGGGCCCACCTTTCAACAATTCAAATTAATAAATTTTTCATTAAAAATATCATTTTCTTTTAGTCTCCAAATAGAGCTCTACTCTATTCAAAGATTGTCACATGTGAACGAAAATCAAACCCGACCCTTAGGTAGACCACCTCATGGATGGGCTTGTGATAAAAATGTTTTGAGGTTGGAGTCTTTTTGGTTGAATCTTATAGGTATCATTTTCTGATTTGATCTGATTATATAGACATATGACCCTAGGTTTGGCCCACCATAAATTACACTTCCATGGGCCCATATGGACTCATATTTAAGAGTTATATACATTGATCCAAGGTGGGCCAATTATTACTAGGATCAAATAACACTAGCATGTGGTTATAAAGTCTCATAATTTATAGCTTTTAAAGTTAATAAGTTTATGCATTTTTTTTAAATCTAGAGCTAAAAAATGATTTGATCAGTTCTAAAATGGTATTTGTGCTACTTCAAAAGGGTAGAGAAGAAATTTGTGCGGAGGGATTGAAATGACCATTAGCCTATGTGAAAATAAAAAAAAAATGGTGCATTTGTGCAACACAAGGATTGCACATTTTTATTATTTTCTTTGTTAACAATATTATGTTGTTTGGTGTGACGTATTTTCCCTGCATAGAAGAAAAAAATGAATTATTTTTCCTTAATAGAAAGAACTTTGATTTTCTACGAAAATACAAAATTCCATTCTCATGAGGAAATAAAAATCTGCATAAACTAGAATCCTCTTGTTGCACATACAAGTCCAAATGGGTTGGCTCTGTTTTATTGGGCTGTGAAATTATCAATAGGTAACAAAAACTTGAATGCATTTCTTATTACTAATATTATATATATTAACAAAATTCGCTTTTCTATATCTTCTTTAGAAATTATTGCTGTTATTATTATTTTTATGTTGTTGTTGAATGGATTTTTCAACTTTATCTTTGTAATAGTTGATTGTTGATGTTGACCACTTGTATTTGTGATTGAAGATATGTTGACCATTTTATATAAATTTGCATGAATTTATTATTGTATGTTTATAATTAATTTTGATATCTCATAAATTCAAAATGTAGTATCTTACATTTTTCCCCGGGCTAAGCACGGAGCATTGTTGCTAGTATTAGATTATTCAACAATAAGGTGTATAACATAATCTTTTGTTAAAAAAATCTTTTCTAAATACGAATGGAGAGTTATAGCAAAAACCATTGCAGATTTCATGAGCAACCACTAATTATAGTGGCCCACTATAAGCTTTAACATCAATAATTCTTACAAGAGTGGAACTATGACCCAGTATTAGATTGGTCTCACAGTACTTACAGATTTAATGTAAGGCCCTATTGCCATATCATGATTACATAGCCCTTATTAATTATCATTATTAGGTGCTTCCTACAAATGTCACACTAGCAACTTTCATTGTCATCACCAACATTAGGTGGCTCTCATAGTACCAAAATTAGTTAGGTCTCATGTAGATTATCAAGAATGAACTATGTGATTGCAATTATCATTTTTTCGTCATTAAATGGATCCCACTATTTGATAGCTTCCTAGTGCTAATATGACTACCAACATCAAATGATAGATGGATTCATCAATGATGTCCGATATTAGATAAGGTTTTAAAAAACTATATTGGGCCATGATAATTACCATTAGATGTATCATCTTATGGTTACCAACATTTAGTGGACCCACCTTAAATAAATAACATTGCTTGTATCTCGTGGTTAATTTTAACATTTAATCTTGTGATTTTTTTAACGATAGATCAGTCCTACTATTATTATTGACACCTGTGATTACTAATCAGTGGGTTATACATTGGGTCAAATGATTACTTTCTCTCTATTTCGTGTATCATCTTGTGAGTTTTTTTTTATAAATTGCCGAACACTTCAAAGGTATATTGAGACTTTTGGAAATTACCAAACACTATACGTGGCACGATATAATAATATAACGCTATTTTATTTTATGATAATGAAATCTTACAATATTTAGATTTATCGAAATTATGTTATACATGCATCCAAACATCCATGTGTGGAACTAAGGGTCTGGCAGGGGCCATGGCCCCCCCTATAAAGGTCCCTTAGATATTTTGAAATTTAAAGCAGTTTTTACACATGCCCCCTCCCCAGCCTGGATCCTGGTTTTGCCCCTGCAAACATCCCTTGGCTTTCTTATCTAAACTGTAAAAAATAATAATAATAATAATAAAAATTATGCTCATTTCAATAATGCTTGTAAAGCTTCTTAGATTGTCAGATTGCCTTCATGATATGTTATTTTGTAAAAGTCTATTTTTTGGTTTTTATAAGGTTGGGACTTTGGTAAGACATTGACCAAGTACTATAAGCTATTGCAATAAACGATTCGTGCTTGTATTTGATGTTATTCAATTTGGCTTTAGAATGTCATTCATTGGTTTTTCAATGTATTCATTTGAAGAACTTTGAATATTTGTGGATTAGAAGCCAAAGAAGTTAAGATTAATCTCATTAAATGATTCTAAATGTGTAACCAAGTAATTATGAATTGTACAAATACAAAAAACACTAAAAATTGTTGATAAATCAATGCTTAATAAATGTTAATTACTTTTCAATTTTCTTTCACTTGATCCAATTTTTCAACTTGTTTGTTATTACAGAATGTCGAAAATGAAATATGATGGGGATCTGGACAGTGATCATCTAAATCCAGTATACATGGTGGGCAGGCAGAGAATCATATTTGTTGATATATAACAACGTAAGTTATAAGGAACTAATTGAACAAATTATTATATAGACAAAAATGGGATGAAGAAGACGAGTATCCGCTTTATACGATACATGTGCCATATCAATCAGATATTCACATTAGTCGATCTAAAAAGACGACGAAGATATGTGAAGTATGCTCAGATTAAATCGTAATCAAACTGACCCCATATTGTTATAGCTCTGTAGAAGTTCCCCATTCCACGGTACGCATTAATTTGTTTTATATATTTTTGTTAATGAGCATCAAACTCTTATTCATGACCCCCCCCCCCCCCCCCCCCCCCCCCGCTGTTTTGTTATTAGTAAAAAGTTTCTTCTTCTTATTCATTTTGAAGCTAATCAAGTCGCACATCTTCAAGGGTACACACGAATTGCAAGATATTTATGAAAGTTGACAACGAGAAAGTTGCTCCCGGAGTAGCCTTTTTTTTTTTTTTTTACAGTTTTGTTATCGTTAGCACCATTTACATCTTTTTTTAAATAATCTTACAAAATAAAATAACCTTATTGCTCAATTAATTATGCAAGAATAGTCTTCCAGTGACGCTATCAATTCAGATAGACTTGAATAGAACCATTTGATGATCATTTATTTGAAACCACATCCATAGGTGATGGAGCACAAACATTTTCTTATGGTGATGGCTATGAATCATTTTTTCAACAAGACCGTCACAATGATGATTTGTTTAAATTGAATGAATGGGATATGAATATGCGTCTTCCTCAAAAACCAGAGATAGCTTTCGTTTGGCCAGAGATTATTGGAGAGTCATGTACGTAATGCATCCCCAATTTTGAATATAGTAGACACATTAGTACTTGATCCTCTTGTTCTAGGAGATGATCACAATGTTAACTCCATGCGCGAGATGTGGCAAGGGAGAAACTCTCCGAACCGTGATTCTTTAGAGAAGCACTTATAAAAGTTGCAATGTATGATAATTTTGTGTCGAAACTTTTGAGAACATCTCCAACGGAAGTTTCTTGCTGCACAATGCAGTGAATCTAACTATCCTTGGTGTATCCACACAACACTTACTAACTCTAGTCCATAATTTCAAGTTAGGACATGCAATGGCATTCATACTTGTTTGAAGCCAATGGTGGGGCTTGCACATGGGTAGAGGCATCTAGATTTTTTGCAGGGTGGATCATAGATAGATAACATATCCATGAGTCATACACACCTAAAGAAATTATAACTACCTTTTAAAATGACTTTAGCATTCAACTTAGTTACAAGAAGGCATGGATGGCAAGAGAGATAACCCGCGAATGAGTTTAGCATTCAACTTCGCTATAAGAAGGCATGAAAGGTAAGAGGGATAACTCGCGATGAGATATGGGGCGCGGTTCATATTAGCAATCATTCAACATATTACTAAACTATTGCCTTGAATTGGGAAGAATTACTTGTAAAGTTTTTAGTTGGCTAATTCATAGGTCATTGGACAAAACCGGGATTCTTTAATCTTGTATTTTATTTAGGAAAGGACTGCTCCAGATCTCTTCCAAAAAATAGAAAGAAATTCTGGACTCTAACAATTGTCAGAGGTCGCTCGAGCGGACCTTCATTCGCTCCAGCGAACCCTTCCAGTGGTTTCTTCGCTCGACCCATCTTCCAGATCGCTTGAGCTATCAAGTTTCTGGAATGAAAATTTGTAGACAGAAAGTAGTCCGCTCGAGCGAACCATATTACCGCTCGAGCGAACCCCTCAAAGAACGTTGATCGCTCGACCGCCCGTTCTCTTAGCTCGACGCAAGAAGGTTTTGCGTTGAACGTCCACAAACATAGAGCAGTTCGCTCGAACGAACCCTTTTGTTCCCTCGAGCGAACCTGAGACTTCTAATTTTGGACAAACTTCTCTTCCGAATTTTTCTTTGAGGCAACTTCCTATTACTTAAGCCTTTAAAACACGAATTATGGATTTTAAAAAGGCTTCATATCTCTCTCTCAAGAATAACACTAATCCAGAGAAAATCTGAGAGATCCATCCAGTTTCCTCCAAGGCTACTTGTTCTGCTGCACTGAAGTTCAAGCTTTGGATTTAATTCCATCCTCCCTTCTTGAAGGTGATTCTGTTCAAGCACAGTGAAGATTTGTGACGAGTTGTCAACAAGATCTGAAGCAGTCCTTAGGTTGAGTTAACAACTGGGAAAAGGTTGTAAGTGTTATTGTATTCATCGTTTTTCATATAGTGCTTGGTTGTCTGTTGGCCTAGACGATAAGGCCCGTGGTTTTTTCCCGAGCAAGGTTTTCCACGTCAAAATCATGCATCCTTCTCTCTTTGTGGTTTGATTGCTTTTTAATCTATATTAGGATTAATTATTAGTTTTAATCACCTATGGATTGATATTCATTAAAATCTGGTTATTGGGACCTCTGCCTGTGTTAAGGTAGAAATACAATTTTTCAATTGGTATCAAAGCGGGTTGCACTAATCTTTGTGTGATCTATTTACTGATCTCTAATGGATATCAATATAGAAGGAACATCTACCAACAAGCCTCATCTTTTGGATGGAACCAATTATTCTTACTGGAAAGTAAGGATAATTGCTTTTTCTAAGGCTATTGATGACCAAGTCTGGGATATTGTGGTGGAAGGATTTATTGAACCCACCATGATTGTTGATGGGCAAACAAAACCAAAACCCAAAGCCCGATGGATTGCTGATGAGAAAAGCAAGTCAAATTGCAATAACAAGGCCATTCATGCTATTTATAATGGAATTACTGTTACTGAGTTCCATAGGGTTTCTGCTTGCCCTACTACAAAGGCTGCCTGGAATCTTCTTCAAACTGCTCATGAAGGAACATAAATTGTCAAGCAAACAAAACTCCAGAACTTGACAACTGCCTTTGAGACAATACGTATGAAAGAATCTGAAACTTTCGATGAATTCAATACAAAATTGTCCAAGATTGTGAGTTCATCCTTTAATCTGGGAGAAACTATTCCTCAACACAAAATCGTTAAGAAAATTTTGAGGTCTCTCCCAGAACGATTTCATCCAAAAGTAGTTGCCATCGAAGAGAACAAGGATCTCAATTCCTTGACCAGTTGAAGAACTTGTTGGAAATCTGCAAACTTTTGAGTCAAATCACTGTCAACAGAAAAAGGAAAGGACATTGTCCTAGTGTCCTCAAATTCAGTGGATGACCATGAAATTTTGTGATCCTGGTAATGATACAGATGATGAACAATTTGAGGCATATCTTGCAAGAAAACAGAAAAATATTTTGAAAAAATAGAAAAAAATTTTACCAAGAAGGATTCAGCAAATCCCAAAGCCACCTTCCAAAGGAAATTTGTACCCAAAATTAAACAGAATCGATCAAGGGGTACAACAAAACCAATCAAATGTTTTGAGTGTCAAAGATATGGACACACTGCTTTCAAAATGTGCAAATCACAGAGAAAAGAATAAAGGCAAGGCTTTAAATGTTGCTTGGGAATGAGGAATCTGATGAGGGATGTGTCTGAACCTGATTCACCTTTGAGTGACTCTGGAAAAATTTGTTGCTTTCATGGCTCTATCTAACATCTCTTCTGTACAGGAATCTAAGTCTGAAGATGATTTAGATATTAACCAAATTCTGATGAAGAATAGGGAGAAGATGAAGATTATCAAAAGCTGTTTCCTGAATCTATTAGAAATGTCAAAAATTAGTGAGAAGAGAGCCTTGAAATTGAAGGCAATGGAGGAGAAAAACACATCTTTACAAACTTCTTTGACTGACTTTTCAGTCTAAGGTAAGACAATTGGAGGATCAACGAGCAATTTTGTCTAACAAATTGATTCTTGCAGGTTAAGAGAATGATCGCCTGCAACAAAATCTCAGAAGGCTGAATCTGAATTGCTTAATTTGCAAAATGAAACTCTTGCAAATCTG